>JAZHYW010008738.1:0-10861 GCA_037355805.1 Ixodes ricinus | reverse complement strand
GACGCTGTGGCTACGATGTGGTGACGCGGCGTTGAGGCAACGATGTGGTTATGTCTTCCATGGTCGGTGCAGCCGCCGCTCGGAGTCGTCCGGGACAAGGAAACATCGTCTTCACGATACGGCTCGGTTGTCCCTCGCAGTTACGCCCAGTCGTTTCCGTTTGCGTTGACGGCTCCCAGGAAGACAACCTCCAGTTCGCTTTCGTCCTCCTCGTTTCAGTCACCTCTTCATCTTTTTCTGCCTGTTGTCTCGTGCTTTTTTTTTTCCGAATCCCGTCTTCTTCTTTCTTGCACTTCGTTGAAATGTCCGATCAAAGTTCACCACAATCATATTTTAATGCAAAAAAATGTACATATCTCAGCCTTGTTAAAGGGAGCATAGGAGGGGAGGGAGAGTATTTTTTTAGGACAGGATCGCCAAAAAGTGGATTAAAAGAAGAAGAGCGGGAGGCGCGAGCTCACGCGAGAATCAAGCGAAAGAAGCACAGCCGGCGGTTCCAGGTAGGCTCCTGGACAATCTGTTTACACGCTAGATTTAATAAACGTTAATAGTGTAAATAAATATGTAGGACCTAATCGTGGTTGCTACAGTTTCCTGGTTGGCGAACGTTCTCATGGCAAAAGCGTGAATTTATCACGCGGCTGGGGCCAGTGAGAGCAAGAGGTACCCAAGGAAGAGGTGTTTTCTCGTTCGCGTTTTTGACCAGGATTTTATGCCATGGCACGGAAGCGTAGTTCTGGAGAATCATTTGCTCGCGCAAGCACTCGCGCTGTGAAACTGCATTTGAAAACCAGGTCTCCCATGCCCGTGCGCCTGCCGACACTTAAATTCAAATTTTGAGCTCAAGCGTGTGTCCGCCATGTTGTTTACAGCGAGAACCCAAAGACCGGCGGGACGACGAGCACGTTCAAGCGCAAGGAAGTGCGTAAAATAATATTTATCTTGAGGTCGCAGGTGTAGTTAAGGATCAATAAATGTGAGAAATAGGCCTCAACTGTTACCGACAACGCTGTGAAAGTGGCAAAAATAAATGGCTCTCGATGTAACAAAGATGCCAGCGCAGAGTGTTGCCAGATGTTCGCACAATTTTGTATATTGTCAATTACACCAGTTGAACGACGAATGCGTGTTTCATGGGTTATCAGTGTGAGGGATTCACAATAAAAATAATTTACGCAAAGTGGGATTTTTTTTTCACCGCCTTTTTAAAGTTTGACGTTGCATCCTACGAAAGTTGTAGAGATCTGGCGGCCTTCGCGCTTTGATATATCAGCCATTCGGACTATGTCGTGAGCCCGGCCGAAGCTAAACTCGGACTGAATGCCTCCGAGATGCGTTATGTCTGGGGAAGCTTCGATGGCCTCGCGCACCACAAGATCCGGCTGCACCACTCCCCTAAGCCAACTGACGTCACGCGCCTGGCTCCTCAAAACAAATGGGCCAAAGCGTGAAAAGGGGACGCGGGACAATGGCGCGTTCACACTGGGAGCGGATCCGCAAACGCGAAGCGGATCTGCGCGTTCTCAACCGCAAAGCGGCTGAGATCGAGCGGTTTGAGCGCATTTTTGCCGACCACTTCGGGACCGATTTCTCCCAACCGCTTTCACGAACCGCAAAGCGGCAGCCAATCGGAACGCGACGCTGACTTGACGTCAGTGTCTTTTCAAACAAGATGGCACTTGTCGGTGGTGAGGCGTCCAAGGCGCTGTAGTCCTAGCGTTACAGCAGACAAATCAACGGAGAAACGTGATATTCACGCGTCCGTCACTTGAGTCCGCCGCGAAAAGCATTGACTCGTAATCTTAACGGTCTTCGCACTGGTGATTTGGTTCGGGTAAGAGTTGGTTTATTATTCCTGGTGCCACAGCCCGAAGCTCGCTGCCTTGCTAGTCTCTGCCCGTAGAACGTCGGAACCCGCCCCTGATCGACTGAAATGTCAGCTTTTGTACCCACTAAGATAGTCGCGTGAACTACTGAAAGCTTTGGACACCGTGCATGACCACCACGAAGGCCGATAGAGACGTCGTGAGCTTGATTGCTTAGCCAACGCAATACCACGGAGCGGGCAGGGTACCTGCGCTAGCTCGACCCGTAACGAGTACTACTAACAAAAGAAATAAAGGGAACATTACTCAAAAATAAAGTGTACGTACCAGACGATACAGAGGTAATCCATACGGCGTTTATTTGAGCTTAATGTCAAACAAACAGTAGACTCGATCGACGTTCGAGTGACGAGAGGAGAGTCCGCCACCAACGAAGCCACGACCGGCAAGCACCGAACACATTTCAAGCACCACGGCCCACCCCACCGTTCACAACTTCGAAAATGATAACCGCGAACAACGAGGGAGGATACTGGCCCTCTTTCCCGAAAACAAGGTTAGCTATTCATGCGGGAAGGGCCCACTTCGAAGAAAATGTCGGGGGCATCCTGTTCTGAGTCAGCAAGGCGCGCCTAGCTAGGCTTTGCTTGCGCGTGAAGTCGAGGGAAGCACAGGCGAGTTTAGCGGGTCCATGTCTCTTTTTTCGCTGCTTGAACTCGTGATGCGTGCGAACCGCTGTGGTGCGAACATACCGAAGAAAAATGTTCCGTGTGCCAAAATAGCAAAATTTTGACTTTGGATCGTGTATCAAAGTGGATTTTGGATTGTAAAACAAGGTTGCCAAACGCAACTCTCAAAAGATCACGCGTGATTGCCGAGAGACCGCCAATCGCCTGTCGCCAACCGCCAACCGCCTCTGGATGTGTCTGAACGGGGTCGCTCGCGAACCGCATCCGCAACCGCTTCGCGAATGCGGATCCGCTTCCAGTGTGAGTGCGCCAAAAGGGAGGTTCTCTCTGCCGGCGGACACGAAGGAGCGTGCTGCGGTTACATGAGAGGTGGACGCTGGCACGGGAATCGGTGGAGACGGACGCTAGCGCGGGAAAGTGCGGACGCGGCGTTGAGCTGTGAACTTGACGGAAGGACCAGACAGCGACTGTGGACGACGACGTGCCATGAAGTGGTGTGGATGACCACCGCTGGGACATGGAGAGCCGCAGTGGCAGTGGACTTCCCCCTGCCCTCGCTGATGACCGTTCCCTGATCCCGAACCCCCCAGGCAATAAGTGAGTGAATAAACCATGTTGCCGAGAGCGAGGTACTGCCGTGTCATCTTCATCCGGAGGCAGGCTCTGAGAGAATCGGAGTTAGAGGCTCGCAAACTTTAACCAAGTTCATACGTTTCAATAAAAGTGTCACATGACTCGAAACAAATGAACTACGTTATTTTCAATTCATAAAATATTAATTATACCAATTATTTCATGCAATAAATGCAGCTAATGAAAATTCTGTTTAATATGCAATCTTGAAAATTTGAAAGATTTTTGTATTCAAATAAGCATTCAGTACTGTAATACAGAAGGGTGGATCCTTGGGCTAGTTTGTTCAAGATTTTAGAAGGCGGAAACGAGCCAAAATCAACAAGGACGAAGAGAAAGTAAGACAAACTCCTGGCGACTGTAGTTTATTCGCAAACTACAGGTCTCGCAATTGTACTTTATTGTGAAATACATGCACCATATAGTCCCCATTATCCTGTCTTGTCATCATCACATCGGCGGAATACATTTTTGATAAATTCAAACTTTTTGTTTCAAAGGGCGATTGATGCCTCGCTTACACAAGTTTTGATTTTATCCCGAACTTTGAATCCCTCCTGCAGTTTTCAGTTTGTTTGGTCTTTATACTTTTAAATATTCTCACCAAAAATATGCGAAAAAAAACTTTTTTAACAGCTTGGTTGGAAGAAGATTGTCATAAAACGAATTTGCACCAAAAAGTAAAAAAAATATAGCTATGTTTACGGCGTGATGCGAATTTGTAGTTGGCGCCCGCGGGCGCAGCTTAAAAGTGGCGGCTATTTATCACGTGTGTGACCACTATCTGTCAGAGAGTACTTCCGCTCTATCGGAAGCTTCCAATGGCCTCGAAAAGTTTCTTTTTCATCAGTGTTTGAAGAGCAAAAAAGAAAAAAAATATTAATACGTAACTTTTAGAGCCCAAAGGGATCTCCTGAAAAAGCACAAGCAGACGTGATAGACCTGTTCGCCGGTCAGATGACGGCGGTGGCGATCCGAGAAGACGAACTTGCGCGGTGGCGGCGGCGGCGCCGTGGTCAAACGTGTTGAACCGGCTGCGCACCACGCTCAGCTTGCGGTGGCGGCGTGACTTTGAGGCGGAGGCGGCACAGCACGACGATTCTCATGTCTACCACGTGACTCGCGACGGTTTCCGCGGGCGCAAACTACAAATTCGTTTGGCGCCATAAATATAGCTCTAATTTGTTTCTCGTTGTAAATTCGTTTTATAACACTCTTTCTCCGTCTGGGATATTTAAAAAAAAACATTTTATTTTACACGTGTTCTTTAAAGAGATTGTCCAGCGGTATTCTTGAAGTTTCGAAGTGCTTTTTTTTTACGCTGGCTGCGTTGAATTCGGTGAAATATAGTCATATTTAATACAAACAAATTATAATAATAGGTGCCCAAAACTTTGTAAAATAAATTATAAATATCAATACGCAACTGCATGCTAAATATCGCAAGTATGCATGAGTGAGCGTGTCATTACGTCACATAACGGCATGGTAACATCAGTGTTGCGAGCGTTGACTTATTTCCGGTATTTATCCACATGGTTCATTGTGCGTTAAAAAGGTGCTGTCTACAAATATTACCGCAAATCTTGTTTTTAGAACGAGATTGTTTCACTAAGAAATCGGTCAAGAGCTCTCGTGGGTCATTTTACATGCTGTTGCGTCAAAGCTCTTGATGTTGACAACAAAAATGTCGTGTACTTCGAGGGGTGCACTCTGATCAGTTGGGCTCTGTTTAACAGCAAATTACTCTTGCGCAAGACTAGTTAAAATTCGTATATTGTGCTAAAGATGTTCCTAAAAGCAATGACAATTTAATTTATTTGTGTTCCGACACAAAATATTATCGGAAAAACGCTTTAACATTATGCAACATCGGTGAATAGGACAATCTGTAACAGTAAACGATAATTGATTTTTTTATTCATCAAGTATTCGTGTGTTTTTTTTTCGTTTAATTTCAACGAGGGGGTCCTTTTAGGCATCGCTAGCAGATTGAACCAGTCTAATCAGGATGTTCGAGAAGTACACTTACCTAGTGACCATACGACAAAACTTCTTTGGTCTGAAAGTTGCGCATAAAAAATAAACACTTGATATAAATATGCTTTTTATTTCGATTGAAACCTGTTACTCCACATTTTAGGTTGTTGAGCACGCTGGACCAGACTCCATAAAATTTGGGTGCTTCACAGTTTTTCGGAAGTAATCTGTCACCTGAGAAACTCGCCAGTAACCGGCCGCAAATTTGAAATAGCCATATGTGGTGTTTTCGCATACTTTTTGGGTGTCTTCGTTTTGCAGGTGAAAAAGAGCCATACCAAATGTGATATTCGGGAATCTCCTCGTTGCGCTGCAGATCTGTCGAGTCAAATGTATAGGTCATGAAATTAGCGTATGTAAATAAAGGAACCTATATATTCGTTTCAATGGTGTGTGCCATGTTTACAAGGTGTATAATTAGAATCAAATATACTTTGAATAAATGCATGAAATAGTAAATTTACATTTTTTTTACTCTGTGTTTTTCTCGCAACTTTAAATTTGAATATGAAAAGGTTTTATAATCAGCAACAAGTTAAGCGCCACAGATAGAAGCTCCGCCTCCAGTACACCGTCGAATCCTTCCACCGGATTTTGGTTGCGCGTGCTTAAGCATGCTGTCAAGGCCGAAAACCTCGCGCTGGTGGAGGAGCATTTCCGCGGTTTTTAACCTTTCATCGACTATAGGTTCGTGTAATATGTAGAGCGGAGAAAACTATTGGCGTAATGGTGTGGTCTTGAAGAATAAATCATCGCGGATTATTGTTTTTCGTGAGGCTCAATGCAAGGCAAGAAACACGAAGAAATACGGGTGCGGGTGGTGGGAACTCCACTTATAGTATTAAATTCGCGACGCGTTTCTTTACCCACTATGGGCTTAGAACGATACTGGTCTTTCTTTTCCTACGCCAAATTCACTCGGGATAATTTATACCAAAGTAGACGAAGGCACTGGGTCGTTCCTCTACATTTGAGTATTGATGGGCGAGAACGGCTCCGACTCCATTTCGAGATGCGTCGCAGCTGAGGATAATCTCTTTGCTAGGATCGAAGTGCTCGATCACATAAGCAGAAGTCAACACCTCATTGTTCTCCTGAAAAGCATTCTTACCTTCTAGTTGTCACCGTCACGTTGTATTAGCAACAAGGAGGTCATACAACGGTCAAAAAATTGAGAACAATCAGGAAAAAAAAACGCCGGTAGTAGTTAATAAGCCTAATAAGCCTAGTTAATAGGCCTGCCTCCGAAGCCGTGCGCACTGTTGGCCTAGGCTGGCCTCCCGTCTAAAAGCGCTCGCCTAAAAATACGAGACAAAAGTGCTTTTCACGTGCAAATCGAGACTCGGCGACATGTGCAGAGCCTTCAATAGAAAGGGACCACCACAACCCAGCTGCACCAAAAACAAGCAAGCAAGTTCACCGCCTGCATGACAGAGGGCGTGTACGCGATCCCCTTGTCCTACGGGGCCAGGTACATCGGGCAAACGGGGCGATGCCTCAGCGACAGACTCCGAGAACATCAAACGGACGCCGAAAGTGCTGCCTCGGATTCTCAGCACCCGATCGTCATTCTCGGGAGAACGTGTCCCGGATGTGATGCTGTTGTTGTTGAAGTTGTTGAAGTTGAAATATTGTCCTGCCTGTACCGTCCCTTATGTCTCTCCACTTTCTAAATGTTTAAAATGCACCATCCAGCTCAAATAGTACAAGTTATAAAAATAGGCGGGCCACGCAGGTCCGGTTTCCGAATTGGGCTTTTCAGTGTTTTGTTGTTTCCGTGCGTTGCGGACGCGACCGTGATTTTTGGTTGTAAACGGCCGGAATACGTTTGCGGAATTCTTGTGCTTTGTTTGTTGGACGTGCTTCGACAAAAACTGCTCCTCGCCTACGACAAAACGTCAGTTGAATGTGCGCAACATTGTGTCTCGACTGTGTTTTCAGGCGGCCGGAGTCGGATTATGCATCTATCAAGGAATACATGATATCGCTTTTATTAGTAAGTACACTGCAAGTATGCTCCTGATTGTAGTCCAACCTTTGGCACGTCCCAAATACCCAAGGTAGGCGCGGCTCTGGCAGTTATGGCTCAAGTATTGCAGCAACTTTGGCGCTTCTCTGGTGTACCAGAGAAGAGCAAAACTTTGGAATGCCCTAGGATCGCCCAACTAAAGCTATAGTTAGGCACCGTACTTTGGCACTAATGACCCCAACAACACCGGATGGCCGTCGGACATACAGGAAAGGTCCGAATATCCATCGGCGAAAGTGTATGTTCAATGGATATCCTCGGGGCCGCCGAAAACGGACGCCCGTTATCGGATATACATTTGACAGCCAACAAACCGCGTTGCGATGGATATCCGTACGACCGCATTCAGCAGAGCTCGAAATGCACTGAAGCGACTGAAAAGTGTGAGTGTAAAGCGAATTGTTTCGTTTCGGTTTCTTTTTTCGAAAAGATTTATGTTTCAATGAAATTTAATTAACAATTTATTTTATTTATTTACAAATGTCGCATAATATGTAAACGAGACTAATCATGCGGGTCTTTTATACTTGATCGCTGGCTCGCGGCTTGGTGTCTGACTCCATCTCGCCAACCTCCCTTCCTCGTCTTCCTCGGCGGTTTCGCTGTTTCGGCTTGGCGGAAAACGAAATGTACAGTGAAACGAGAGACGTACTACGACGGCTTGTACGGTTTGCACTACTGTGATTCGTCTCCTTATCAACACCAAGGCCCGAACAAGAATGGCTTCCGAACATAAGTGAGCTGCAGTTTTTTTATATACGAATATGAATTGAGTCAGAATATAGCGCAATTCGCCGGCAAAATCACAGCTTTTAGGTGGGAAAACGGGAAAAAGGGACGGCCGCCAGGATGCTAATTAAGGCACCAATTAATAAATACACTTCTGCTAGGGCTAGAAATGGAGCGTCAAAAATATATAATGTTGTCGAGTGTCTCAGGCTTCCACTTCGTAACAGTTGGGCTATTTTCACTTTGTGCCATCTTACGTGAGCATGAGGCAACAAACAGTTTCATTTGTTTCAGCGAACAAGGCGTTTACGATTGTGAGGTTTGAAGACGATGGTACAATTGCGGTTGTCCACTCAAGCTGGATAGATGAAAGCCTGTGTGCGTGGCCGCCCGAAAGAAGTTTTACACGAAACTAAGATCTTGTAAAGAATAGAGTGGGTCCTTTGCCTCACTGGAACCGATACATTTACACTCCACTTAGATGGTTTGGTAAGTTGTGCTGAATCGCAAGGTATTTTTCAATCACTGATCTTTCACATTTCTGCCTGCAGATTCCTATGAAAAAGCAAGACTCAAGCTTCCTCTCGCAGAGAGCTGTGCTTGAACAGTCTGGTTTTACTGAGACTGAGAGCTCAATCCCAGTGTAGGGAAGGTTCTGCCTGCTCTGGCGGTGACTTCTTTTGCAAGCAGAATTTGTTATTTCAGAAGTCTTAGTGAAGGAGGGGGCCTACCCGTCATGACATTCAAGTTGCCATTAAGGACTGGCTTCGGCGGGCAAAGGAACGACTTCACGCACGGTATGCACGCATAGCTAATATGGATACAGCAGTGTCCCAATTAGGACAATTACTATATTTTTAAACAATGTGTATAACTATTTATAGCTATCAAATGCCTATTACTGTTTTACAGATAAGACGGCTTCTACAGGCACCTCAGTTGACTGTGCAATGCAGCACCTCGGACCGCAAACAGTTGCCTTTTATTTCATTTTTTCAAATGCCTAGAACTATTTTATCGAAAGAAAGCTTTTACAGGCACCACCTGATATGCAAAGAACCACTTCAGAGCAAAAGCAGTTGCTTTTTATTGTATCATAAAGGAAAATGTTTTGAGTCAATAAAACGGTCTTGATGTTGAAATCTTTTTATGCATGGTTTCTTCCAGCTTAAACTATACCTTCTCTAAACCCTTATTGAGTGGGCTCTGTGGGCCTAGCATTCTATACCAAAATTTTCTATAAAAACCTTCTAGTAGTTCCAGCCAAATTCATCACTTGCTCAGGATTTGACGTCATCATGTAAACCGCTTAAAATCATTGCCTTTTGCACACGTGTTGCCCAACGCCATATAGTTTTACCTAGCAATTATTTATTTTGCGGGAAGAAACTAGCACATTGCTTTAGTAGTAAAAGCGATTAGTTTGAGCATCTTGTCATAATTTCAAGTGATCGCTATGCAAAATGGGTTTCAAGTACGAGAACAATTTCATCGAGCAGCACGATCAGTCAGACAATTTAACAGCCTAATTTTGATTGAAGGCTTATCTCACAAAGCACTAAAGGATTAAAAAAAATTAAAAAAGTTGTTTATTATTAATAAAGTTTGTTCGAAGATTTAAAGAAAACTTGGCAGACACTTTCGATTATATTTCGTGCTTCCAAAGCATTTGCTTTGGAAGCTTCACCTAAATTATTCCGCTATTTCATATGGCTCATACATGCAGCTTGAGGAGCTGTGCTTGTACCAAAGTGCAGAGGTAACTTCCGCACATATCTGGGATGTCCACTGAACATCCCGATATTTACCATAAAAGCTCTATGGATGTCCATAGGATGGCAAGATCTCCACCTTGGGATGTACAGAGGATGTCCATTATTGGATGGTGTAGGGATATCTAAATAGTCTCATCGGGCCCTTCCCGCGTATTTTTTCGAACATTGGGGGGTATCCATAGGACATACGCATATCTGTTTAAGTATGTCCATGGGCATCCATCGTCGTGCTGTGAGTTGTTGGGGAGTACCATGGTGCAAAACCTAAATGCGCCAAAGTTGGGCCCTTATGTTTGCCAAACCTTTGCCCAAGTTGGGCATTCCTCTGGCGTGCTACCTGGGATACTACCATTTCGTATTAAAGGACATTCTACAGGGTTATTGTTTGTGTATACTACAGGTTTGTTGAATAAAGGCCGTGAAAACAACACTTACGCGGTCTGTGCAGGTGAGTTATATGGAGAGGGGGCATGGTATAAAGGGCTTATTGTAATGAGTCGGCCCAATAAAGGGAAGTGGTACATATCATTCAAAAACTAGATAGAGGTTGATTCTAGTGCATTTTTTTGTCCCGTGAATTCGAATATCATGTTCGTTTTCCCTACATATATAACAAAACAAGAAACAACTCAAAAACGTTCGACCAGTAGTGAAGTCATAAGAGGATCTTTCGGCCGCCAAGCCTGTGTCGCTTGAGGGCCGCGCATCCGATCGCAAGCTTGGTAGATATAGTTTCCCACACTGGCACCGTTTGTGACGTCTTTTTTGCCCTTTTTAAAAATAGCATGAGCGTGCATTGCCTTGACAGGCGCTGAAGATGTGTGAGAGCAAAGGTTTCGAAAGCTCCTTTTGTGACGTCACTTTCCGGAAAAGAAGGCCTTCAGCGGTACTTTGAAAATGATTCTATGCAGCCTCGATTAACCAAATAAAGAAATAATTTTGATGTTCGAGATCCTGGAGGTCAAAAGAAGATTTAAATGTGTTTCCTCAATTACAAAAAACGCTTCAGCTTCCTTTTAATTATAATAAGCTCCTTAAATGTTTAGTTATTAAGAATAGACCCGTGGTTCTAATAGAAACTTGCTAAGCATCACCGAAAAACACTAAATCAACTCTTTTTGTGAAGATATAAGACAGAAG
>JAZHYW010008737.1:0-87044 GCA_037355805.1 Ixodes ricinus | reverse complement strand
TGTCAATTCTGCCATGGGTGGCTTGTACTTCTGCGATCCATCCCAAGGGAGACGACGCGTCCGAGGTGGTGTTGCTTCCTCCGCTCTTATGCAGAGGGTAGTTCCACGCATTGGAGCTAAGGGGCTGCATGGCTGATGGCAGAGTCGGAAAATTCTTAAAGCATTGCAGAAACTCCGGCGACGGTGTTTGTTGGGACGAGTTTTTTGTTGATTGACCACTCGCGTAGGAGCTGTTGCTCTGCAATTTCTTGTGTGGAAGTTTCACTTTCTTGGGTGGGATCGTGCGTTTGGGGCAATCATTGCTCGTGGCAACGTGTGCCCCTCCACAGTTGACACATTTGGGTTGCAGCTTACAGTTCTCGGACGCGTCGTGTTCGTGTCCGCAACTGCTGCAGCGCTTGATATTTATAGGACAGACGTCGGCTTTGTGTCCAAGGAGGTGACAGTTATAGCACACCAAGGGCCTAGGTCTGTATGAGGTTACCCTAAAGGCCTCGCAGGCGTATCGGACGTAGTTTGGTAGGGACCGGCCTTCAAAGGTAATGAGGACCGTTCTTCCTGACTGGCCGATGATTCTGGCCGAGGAGATCTGGTGGGTTTTGCACTCGAGTTCTTTTGTTAGCGAATCAGGAGTCTCGTCGTTGTCGTATCCTCGCAGATAAATGACTCCCTTGATTTGCGAGCTTGAGGTTGCCACGTATGGCTTCATTTCAAGCGCTTTTCCTTTGAGGTCGATTTTGCCTATTGTCATGAGCTTGTCGATGGCTTCACGGTTCTTCGTGGTGATAGCGATGGTGTTTGAACGTTCATTCGTGTGAACTGAGCATTCCTTGTCGCTTACGCCGGTCTTGGTAATAGCGTCGCGAATGTTCTTGCTCGCAATGTTGTAAACGTCTTCGCGACACACGGGCTTAAGGACGACCGTGTGCGTGGGTGTCTGTGACGTGGATTTATCGGACCGGTTGCGTCGGCGACGTCTCGTGTATTCCTGCCACGTGCCATCTTGGTTGTCTTGTTCCATGGGGGCCGCAATACCATTGCCACCGGCGAGATTTTGTGTGCCCTGGCTCGAAGCTTCGGTTCCAGGAGTCAAATGTTGTGACTCGGTGTTGTCGCTGGAGATTTGGTTCATGTAGTTGTAGAACGCGTCTTTGTTCTGCAAGAACATTGCTATGTCTTTTTCGTGCTCTTCATAAGCGGTGTACTTCTTTTTGTTCAGCTCTATGCGAGCGTATTCTTCTTTCTTTCTCTGAATGCCTGGAACTCTGCCCAGTCCTCGTCGGAAATAACGAGTCCTACCTTCTTTGAGGCGGAAGCTTCCTCCTGCGTTCTTGAATATGGGCTTGCGAGCGCCATGTTTCTTTTTGCGGGTCGAATCTTCCCCGCGGCTTGAGACTCCTGTGTAGTGGCTGGGAGGGCCTGAAGGTCCTCTTCGATGCCGTTGACTTCCAGGGATAGATGGGGGGTCGGGTCCAGGGTTTCTAACGGATCGTCGGGTCCCGAAATCGGGATCCGGCGGTGAGCTTCTTAGCTGTGAACCCAACGTTCGATGAGCCTTCTTCTTCCTAGCATCCTCTTAGAGCGCATGCTCAGAACGAGCTCACATTAATAGGCTGCCAAGACCGGCAATCTTGATGGTGCGGGATGCACGTTGCAAAAGAACTGTGGAAGCTCGCCATCAGCACGTGCTCAGCATTAGTGCACACAGACTATGGCCGCCAGTGAATACCACCTGATAAATATCGTTGCACCGCTCCTTCAATTTTTAGGACAAATGACGAGAAAACTTAATATTGTTGTATTTGCGTACTTGTGTAAATAAATTCGCCATGTTAATTTTATTTTCAACGTGTTAAACGAGATGGCTACACTAATACTAAATGTATCTAACCGGAAGTTTTTTTGCTGTTTTTTTTCAAAGGTCGAGTTCAACCGCGATGGCTGGTGGCTCGGGGATCGGTAGCACGTGTAGCGAAAGCTCGTCGCTGCAAAGCCAACTGATCGTGGATTCAATACCGCGCCCTACCCCGCCCCAGCCCGTTTCAATCTGGATGAACACGGTACCGGCATGCGGTCATGTATCACTATTGCGCGATGCACGTTAAAAACGTCGATATAGCAGCGGTTTAGCGTACTGGCTTTCACCTTCAACGAAGACACCAGACGCCCTCGGGGCTGAATAACTTCCCGCTGTCTAAACATAAACACAACAGCATTGCAATTGATGGCACCGTTGGTCTGCACTTTTTGTACGTTGCAAAGAAGAGAGTAACTAACGTGCCCATTTGTGACCTACCCGAGGTTCTACAACTTTGTCGCGAAGCTGCCATCCACCTGCGATCAACGTAGACCCCTCCTTTGTGATGCTTGAATGTACATTATCACTGCGGCACTTTATATCGCACTGCGTTATCATTATTACCACCTGCACCAGACGGGCCTCACAGGCATTCATTGTACAGGCTGCATGCCTCTCGTGTAGCGCCAGTTCTTACGAGCAGAAATAAATATATTGCCGCGAGCGCAGCTGACCAAGTAGGCAGCGCGCCCGTGGCCTAACGGTTATCGCGCTTGCCTTCTACGCAGAAGGCCAGGGTTCGATTCCTGGCCGCGGCTACACATTTTGTTGAGGCTGTAATGTGATGTTCTGGTAAATTCGAGAACCGTCTTGCTGATTCGAGGTTAGAATGTTCTACGCGCCGAACCTTCTACGCCGAATGATCCAGAAGCCCACGCGTGTACAAAAGGGGCTCCGCGTGGCAAGCCGGAGTCAGTTTCGCCCCAGCGTTCGACTCTGCTCTTTCGCCGACTTCGACGCCCGCGACGCTCTACTGTTATCTTTTGTTTCCTTCTTTATTTTTGGGCACAAGTTCGCCCGATTAAACGTTTAGTTTACTCAGTTATTCACCGCCTCATCACTTGTCATTCGTGACATTTTGGTGGAGGTGCGGGGTATGAAACCCGTGCAGCGTACCCCTACAAGAACTCGTTCTGCAAGCCCCATTCCCCGACGACCTTCCGTTGAAGACTCGGAGCATCGTGCCAGCCGCCGACTTCAGGGACAAGCTCCTGAACTCGGACCACTCCCGGCGAGAACAAGGCAAACGATAACGACGATGGCTTCATCGACGACGCAGACCACAGCAGCACCCGCCGTTGTTTACCTGCCCGTCATTCCACGAAGCCCGACTCCCTTCCACGGCGAGGTCTCCGAGGACGTGGAAGACTGGATCCAGGACTACCAACGTGTCGCCCGACATAACGGATGGACTACGGAACAGTGCCTCCAGAACCTCTACTTTTCGCTGGAGGGCACAGCGAGGGACTGGTATGAGAACCACGAGGCTTCCCTTACATCGTGGGATACCTGCATTGCTGAACTTAAGCGAACATTCGCAAGCCAGCATCGACGACAGCGGGCTGAGGACCTTCTGCACACAAGGACCCAAGGCCACAACGAAAGCGTCACCAGCTTCGTTGAGGACGTGCTACGCCTCAGTGCCCGCGCCGACCCTATGGCCAGCGAGGAAAAGAAGCTGCGCGTCCTGATGAGGGGCGTGAAGAGCGAAATCTTCGGCGGCCTTGTTCGTCATCCCCGACGACAGTAGCTGAATTCGTCGCTGAAGCCACGAACATGGAGCGGGCTTTGCAAGCACGATCGAGCCACTACAATCGACTCGCCGGCTCCCATGCTGCTTCGGCGATTGCATCGTCGCCACTTGACCTGGGCAGCCTTGGTGTCGACAACCTTCGCCAGATAATCCGCGACGTCGTTCGGGAAGAAATCAGGAAGGTTCTGTCCACTGCCGATCGCCCTGCCTCGCTTTCTATGACGGAAGTAGTGCGAGAGGAGGTGCAGCGAGCCTTCCAGCAGGAGGCTCCCGTCGACCTGCCACCACCGGAACAACCGACGGTGAGCTACGCCGCCATGGCCCGACGACCGCCACCTGCTGCCCGTCAACCTCCTGCGCCGCAACGACGAGACGCACCAGCACAGCCGTACCCCCGACGTCTCGACGATCGACCTCAGTACGTCCGGCGAGAACAACCGGCGCCCAGGAAGACCGACGTGTGGCGGACGGCCGATCGACGCCCCCTGTGCTACCACTGTGGTGAAGCGGACCACATCTACCGACGATGCCCCTACCGCCAGCTGGGCCTACGAGGGTTTGCGCCCAACGACCCTCGACCACGTCTTGGAGAGCGACCTCGGGACATCGAGGACTACCTCCGCCGCTCTTCATCTCCTGAGTCGTCTCCCCGCCGAGTATTCCGTTCACCATCTCCCCGACGCTCGCCCTCGCCCTTCCGCCGGTCTCGCCGAGACAGCCTGTCACCCATCGCGTCCCGTCGGGAAAACTAGGCGCGGCAATGCCGGGAGGTGGTGTTGCCGAAGACGAACGATGCCAAGATCCTCCAAGATCGTCGGAGCTCTCCCACTCTAACGCCGCAACGCCCCGAAACGACGTTTCTGTAACAGTGTCGAATAACCTCAACGTTATCATCGACGGCCACGACGCGACGGCACTCGTCGACACCGGAGCAGACTACTCCGTTTTGAGTGGGAGACTCTCTCGTCGCCTTCGGAAAGTTACGACGTCGTGGGACGGACCACAGATACGAACCGCCGGCGGACATCTCATCACGCCTGTCGGCAGGTGCACTGCTCGCGTTGAGATCCACGGTGAAACCTGCCCTGTCAAGTTCGTCGTTCTGCAAGACTGTTCGAGGGACGTCATTCTCCGGAATGGACATCTTGTGCCTTTTTGCGCCTTTTGAGAAAGTTAACTCCGACAGCGATATGCACCGGCATTGCCTAATACAGGAGACACCATGACTTTTCGTGAATGCCTTCAACCGCAAAACTGACACAACCTGTCCGAAAACCATTCAAGCCTAGCGCGCACTTACGCGCTTTTGTTGCCGTGGGCTCCCGGGAGACCGTGACAATCGGCTAGCATAACTTCAGTGATGGAACATGGCGAAGGAAGCTGGTCTGGTCGGTGGTAATCCAGTGCAGGGCCGCGCCCTCTACTCGGGCGCTGACACTCGCATAGAGAATGTCCTTGCGGCTTGTAAAACGATGTCTTGGGCCGTCAGGAGAAATGCCGGGAATCCCACTTCTGACACCAATTGTTACATTTTTAATTTACAAAAGGACGTCCATAACCGAATTAGACAAGATAAAGAAGTCTGTCACGTGCCGCCTCGCCCGCGCTTCGTCTTCGTCTTCCGTGGTTCCCGGCACGCGCCTCCAGCACGCCGCTACAATATACCATACTCCAAACTAATATTTTGGTTCTATGCGTTACATCAGTGAGAGCAGTCGTGTTCCTTAATGACACGGGGAAAAGATCGATGCTTGCAAGGGCTACCGAAACCAGATTTTGACGAACAGTACGAATAAATGCCATGCAGAATAGGATGTTTAAATGTCCATACACACAGTTGCGTTTTAGTGCGTTTTGACTGCGCTGCGCCGAGAAACGGAAGCGAGTCACCGGCATATCTACGTTTTGTATGAAGCGTGAAATTCAATTCAGGGAGTAGCTTGGCACGCGACATACCAAGCAGGGATATCCTGGTTTTTCGCAGCCGCAACGCAGTTTTATCCGAACACTCTCAGACGAAACTGTATTTATGGGCCTTTAGAAGAGCGTTACCGCTGGCTACCGCGGCCACGGTGTACTGCTTCTGGTGCGCGTTTCAGAGCTTGCTTCGAAGTAAAAGCGCGAGCTCCCGGTTGCACTGCCGCTCTGGTCGGTTGCGGGATCGCTATGCTCATGCACAAGTTCAACGAACGTGAGCAATAGAAACGAACAACACCCGACAGGCCTCAAGCAAATAAAGCACGCGAGCGAATGTATTTTTGGCAAGCTTGCAATCGTTCGTGCTTACTTCAAAAGCACCGAGAGACAAAAAGCCTGTCAAAGATACCTTTGCGTGCGTACTCCATTTGTGTTTGTGTTTTTGTTTATATGGCCTGAACATAGTCTGCCTGAACTGGTGACTTGTCTCTCAGCTGTAGATGAGAAATATAGCCAGTGCGCTACAACCGCTAGCCTGGGGTTTTTAACGTGCACCACGCAGTAGTGATACATGACCGCACGCCGGTACGATGCTCATCCAGATCGAAACGGGCGAGGGCGGCGATTGATTGATACATTTGCTTGAGGCTTATCGGTGTCAATTGTTTCTATTTGTCGCTCTAGGGGAGCTAGGACGCGACAAACAACAACCATATGTGTCCCTCATCCCTCTTCCACTGGAAGGAATCGTTGTGCTTCTCCTTACTTTGTCATGCCATCTTTTTTGGTAGCGGAAGTGGACGTCCGGAGAAAATATTCGTTCAGGGTACGGGAGTGCAAAACATAAAATAGAAGTCGCAAGTAACGCTCAAGCTACGAATAGTGCCCCTGGCAAGCTCAATAGACCCTTTTGAAAGTCTAACCTTTTTGCAAGATGTGGAACCCCTGCACAATTACGGATACAAGCGTGAGCTCTTTAGACTCGATTGCTCTTTAGCTGCAAGAATACTCGTGCAGCGGGAGCGGAAGCCAAAGGTACAAACTTGCGCTTGTAGCATTTCTGACTATCAGCCAAAGTTTCAGATCCAAACGTTCCGCATTGTCGATTGTTCCGCCCATTGTGCAGTGGATCAGCCGACGTCCACCTAAGTCCAATATTGACCAAAACGAGAACTAACGTTGTGGACGCATCTGACATCTATATAAGTGAAATACACTTGGCAGCAAGGAAAAGACTGTTGTCTTATCTCTTGCTGACAGGATTTTTTTAGCTGAAATAATTCCCAAAGGTGTCCACAACGTAAGTTCTTGTTTTTACAATATTATAGGCTCAGGTAGACGTCGTTCATAGAGACATTTAGTCTTTCTTTTTTATATTTTCATCCGTTGGACATCACGCTCTCAAGCTTTCGCGCTCTATTCCAAATGCTGGCGTCACATTCTGACAGAGTTTCAGCTTCCCGCGATGCGCAATTGATTTACACGGTCCAAAAAAGCACGATTTTCTCAAAAAACATTAAGTGCCTGCACTGCGCGCGCCCATCTCTTTTGTATAAGTGATGAGATGTAAACAATCAAAATAAAAGATAACTGTTTGAAAGCAAAATAAATTTTTGCTTTCAAACAGTTATAAGGCGGCAGACGCCAGCACGTGTTGCACGTGTAACTAGACGTCAGCAGACTCCTATACTTCGTTTCAGCTTGGGTCGAGACGCAGCCGATGCTACAAGCGCGAGCTCCGAGCTTCCAGCGTCCCTGCCAAGCACGCGCGCTCGTGCAGTACAGGCACTGTTCAGGGCCACACGCTGGTGCTTGTAGCATCGGCTGCGTCTGGATCCAAGCTGAAACAAAGTATAGCGAAAGGCCTGATAAGGCTCTGAAAAAGAGACTTTTGTTGATTCTATTTTTTTGTGTGTGTGCTATGTTAGCGCGCGTGGTCAAACGCTTGCATACGCTACAAGCGTGGCTCATAAGCACCCTAAAATCGTGCAGGGCTGAATAGAGATACCTTAATATGTATTTGGACTAAAACAATACTGGAATACGTTGCAAAAACGGCTAAAATACTCATTCCGAAATATATTTATTTTATGAAAGATTATTTGAGATGTTTGCATCATCTGTAGACCTGGTTGGGTGGCTAGTGGAAACGAAAAACAAAAAAAAAGAAGCATGATGTACAGGGTGTGGCAAAAGAAAATTTACAGGGTTTTTTCCACCGCAAAAATGAACTAGGCATCGCCGAACGCTCTTTCTCCGCCCAAAGGTAGCGCTGGAGGTCACAACCAGATGCCAAATTTTCAGCCCGATCCGATGCCTTAATCAGAAGTAATTTTCTGAAAATTTCAATGGGAAAATGGACCCATTTTTGCCCGTTTTCGGTTTCTGGTGCCACAGATCCCCGTGTATTCGGAAACTCCGTCGGCCGCCATTTTCTCATTGAATTTTTCAGAAAATCACTTATCACTCTTGATTAAGGTATCGGATCGGGCTGAAACTTTGGCATCTGGTTGTGACCTCTAGCGCTACCTTTGGGCGGAGACTGAGCGTTCTGCGGTGCTTAGTTTAGTTTTGCTGTAAAAAAAACAACCTTGTAAATGTTTTTTGTGACACCCTGTATATTATTTTAAGGGGGAACACTACCCAAAAATGTGAATGCTCGAATCACTTGTCTCATTTAAATGCCATTTATAGGGTTTGTTTCTGATGATGTTGAGAACATTTCTGCCAAATTTTGTTAACCTGGGTGAAGTACAAAAACAATTGCAAATGTTCAAAGATGAGAGTGGGCGTGTCTGCGTAGGAAAACTATCGTTTTAAAATTACTTAAACATTTTTTGTTTTCATGTTTTATATTGCTTTAGAACAGTTCAGAGCAGATAGCTATGGAGCTATATTTCTATATTATACCATCTTCCATGACAAAAAGCCACATAAGCACAAATACTTTTTTTTAGATTTCCATCTCTATGAAAAAATGACAAAAATAAAAAGTACAAACTCATAGCTATCTTCCCCTTAAAATTTCACCTCAGAAAAACTCATAAAAATGAATCCAAGTTACGAAATAACAAATTTTTCTAAAATGAAATTCATGCCAAAAAGTGGTATGGAAAAAAATATGTTCAAAGTGCTTCAACCTCTACTTTTTCTTTAGCATCGATGGACCGAAAATAATTAATAAAAAAAATAGCTATGCAGTGTAAACTAATACTACTTTCTGGGAATACTCTAGATGCTGGCGGACGTAAATATTACATTTCTAAAAAGAAATTTTTTTGTGCAGAAATTTTATTTTTTCTGGGTAGTGTCCCCCCTCAAACAATTACACGATATTTTATTAACCAACAAACAAGGGCTTAGCGTAAGATGCAAACTGAATTTTGACGTTTGTGTTTTGGCGCCCGAAACAATATTTTTTTTTAAATTTAATACTTCCCGTTTTGCGGATTAGTAAGACAACCAAGCGAGCCTTTATTAGGCAGAAAAAACCTTTCTACCAAAGGTGAAGCGTAGTTTTTTTTTATTTATTTTACCTTTTCCCATGAACCTCTATATCAGTTTAGTGTCTTCATAAATAACCTCGAGTGTTCACTATGCTCTTGTCCGTTATGAACACCGCTTTCGACAGTCATCTCACTCTGTCACGGTGGAATGAACCGGTGCTATCTTATCTGCCTGGACAAATTCGATCCCCACCCCTGCCCGTTTTGATCTGGATGAGCATCGTACCGTCGTGCCGTCGTGTATCACTACTGCGTGGTGCACGTTAAAGACCCCAGGATAGCGGTTGTACTGCACTGGCTAAATTGCTCATCTAGAGCTCGGAGACAAGTCGCTCCTTGAGGCAGACTAAGTTCTAAGCTGTGTAAACATACACACACCCAATCTTTTTTAAAAGTTTGTTATTCGAGATTGTTTAAACTCATTGTGCGCGTCCGCTTGGTGCTAGCAACGTTGGGCGTCGCAGCATCAAAAAAACGCCCACGGACGACGCGTGGAAATGAATCCTTGGGATTTGTGCCACGGCGCAACCGCCGGCAGCGATTTTGGCCGCGCAACCGCTGCATGTGAAACGAGCATGAGCACGATACACATGCAGAAGGCACAGTAACTTTAACATAGTTACACAGACATGAAATAGGGGACTACGAAGAGTAATGCTGGTGATGACAATGTAGCAGGAAATAATGTAGTGAGAGAACCGGAGTGAAGATGCCGTTTTCTTTCATTATCTCTAACGTCTTCGTTGGAAGTTTTCAAGCGTGTTGCGGCGTAATTTTTTTCCCCGTCCGCTTATTCTTGCGTTTGTGGCATTTGGCCGTGGGTCGGACGTCACCGGAAAGAGCGCGGTCATCCACGGGCCGTCCGGAACGCCTCTGGGGGACGGATCTCACCCACAGGGGGGGGTTGGAGACCCCTTGCTATTCGCGACTCCAGCGTACTATGGGGGCGCGCTGATCAGGCAAAATGGCGGGCGAAAGGAGGTCCTTTTCGTTGTTCAGCACGCAGACCACCATTAATTCGTTGCACTGCAGCGTAAAATCGGTGTTATATATGCAAGCAAAAGCAATTTTTCGGCGGTAAAAACCTTCTTCTAGTGAGTGCGTAGGCGGAAGCATAAAATAAATTACTGGAAGCGATGTTTGTTTCTATGCCGTCTACGATAACCAAGCAGCGATAGCAGACGACAGAGTCGAAACGACCTCCTCTCATGAGCTTCTCGGCGTTGCTGCTATGCGGCGTCGATTTCACTGGAGTCCCCAATCGACACAGAAAAAGTTTCGCTTATTCGCCCTTGGGTGTTGTTTTCGTGGTGAAAGGGTGACTATGGGACGCAAGTAATCGTCCGATTCAAAAGGACCAGCCGCCATGCATCTATTCAGCAAGCATCCACTCATCAATCCGACGCATTGCTGCATGCGTGACATTTCCTCTGAAAACTGAAAAAGATCGATTAGGAATTAGTTTGAGGTACAGCCGAAGTAAGAGGGCTTAAACAGTGGGTGGCAAAAATAACAGATTAAAATGAGTCGAAGTGGCGACGCGGGCGGGTTGAGTCATGATAATATTGGAAACAACGGACAAATGACAAAGACGAGGGAGGTGTAAACTGGACAAGCTTCCAGAGGTTGTCCACTCTACACCTTCCTCGTCTTTGTTATTTGTGCGCTGTTTCCAGTTAAAAGAAGTGCAGACTTGAGAGACCTCCAGGGCGCCAAGTCATTAGAAGCAAGAGGTTCGAACGGGTTGCCCCGGTCCATTATCAATGTAATAATCTCTTGTGCAAAAAACTCCGTAAGGACGCGCGCGGAACATAGAACGAATTATGGGATCATTAAGTATGCTCCTCTTTGCTCCCGCAGCGCTTAGGACGTGACACTAAAGAGGAAAGAGAGAGAGAGAAAGACAAAGAAAGTGAGTGTTAGAGAAACCAAGAGGCAGAAAGAGAGAGAGTTGCGCAGTTACCCGCTTGCTCTCCCCGCTCTCTTGGCCCTCAGCGCTAACAAGAACCCTCTCTCTTGGGTTTCATCCTTCACTCGAATGCCGCCTCCGCAGTCTGCTACAGCCAGTTCCATACAGGATGTTCCCGGCAGTCTGGTGCCACGGAGGGCGTCGCACGTTTTCTACAAGATTTATTTTCGCGCCCGCTGAAAACTTTTGAACTTGCTGTGTGTGGTGAACCGGCCGGTGGCTCGTGCGGTCTGTGCTAACGTGATACAAACACGATTCACACGGTGCGATTTCGCGAGCGATTTCGTAGGTGCGACTGTGGGTGGCCCAGCGTCCACCAAGTTCTCCTTTTTCCCGTACGAGCGATGCCACGAGTGCGAAGTAGCAAGTAATATAAGCACCATATAAATCAGGCAACATCTTGGATTCTCTCTCGCTGTTTGTTGCATTATTTAGTTTAGACTAAGTTTTTCGCAAACAAAACGCGCATCAATATTCTTTCAATACTGCAAATCTTCCCAACCTGGACACTTTCCCTGCGCACGTACTTGCACTGTCCGAGCTCGTAGCCTGTTCGGGTAAGAGGAGGCCATCATGGGAGGCACGTCGGCAGTTAAGGAGCCTGCCCTATACTCGACAAGGCGCCCGATTCACCGAAGGTGTCCCAGGTACAAATGTTCTACATAAGGCCACTAAGTTAGCTAGGTTCAGAGTATCGACACTATATATTCCCCGAATGTCTTGTGGGCGCCACCATATTGCAGCCTAGTAGAGAGTGGGTTTAATTGGCGATAGTTATGATTCGGAAATACGACTCCATGAACTTATATTGCGGTGTGAGGAAGTTCAGGCGATGTGGTTTTGCTTTGTCGCGGGCTGCTTTGACATTTTTTCGAGGTGGAGAAGCGTTACCTCTGATTTCAGATAAAACTTCCCACAACTGGCTACAATGATTTCAGTCAACAAGATGGCTGGAGTGTCGTTACTCTAAAGCATAGCTTATTTAGTGGCTCTAATTCTACCATAAAAACATTATGGCTCATTAGAGCCGGTCAGCTTGATTCCAGTGACCACACGCTCACTCAAGAAACAGGCAGCGATACGTTTTAAATCGTCTTTAATAACAGAGTTCCCCAGCTTCCCCATTCCATTGGAAACAGCGGCTTTACCAGAGAAGAAACGTAGTTCTTGGATGTCTTTGGATATACCTTATGTGTACAAGAATCTCGAATATACGTTCGAAAGCAGGAGGGTTTCTTTCAACTCCGAACATCCAAATAAAATAAGCTAAGCCATTAACAAAAATAAAAACAAACAGAAACAAACACTCACGGGGCTCACGCGCGTCAACAACGTTCTTATCTACCTTCGCGGTATACAGGCACACTTCATCTCGAGGAATTCTGTCGCCTGCAGCATTATGAAGAGCACGAGCCCCATGGGCTTCCAAAGCCCTTTCCTCGCGCGAGTAAACACTGGCACCAAATACTTTACTATACTCCGTTTCACCTTATGTTGTACCGCAGACAAGGCTAGAAGCGCGAGCTCATAGCGTTGGGAGCTACTCTTAACGCACGAGAGCTTGTGCTGCCGAGATGTGCCCTAGAGCAAGGAGCTCGAGCTTGTAGCCTTTCCTGCGGTACATCATAAGGTGAAACAGAGTATAGGGAATACAGGGCACTCCCCGAGAATACATCGAAAAAGGCGATAGCAAAGATCCGCGGAAGTACGCTTGACGGCGGTATGCAACCGCGACCCCGTCAACCGCACCGCATTCGAAGCGCCGCCTGGTCACGTGCCCTGGCGGCGAGATGGAGGGGAGTGGGGGAGAAGCGTCGCCAAATAAACCACCCCACTAGGGAGGATTTGGCGCGGCCGTCGTTCTGTCTAATGCAAATAAGGGCAGGCGTCCTGCATTCCCCTAGTAAAGCATTTGCTGACACATTCACGCTTTAGTGTGCTCGGGTACGTTGCATTCTCTTGTAAACGCTTACGACGAGAGTACCTACTGGCACGCTGACGCCTTCATCGGGTAGATCAGGGGCCCTAATCTACACGGCGGAACCAAGGGGCCGTGACAACGCCGCCTGCTGCGATTGGCCAGCTCCACACCGCTGACCAATCGCTGCAGGCGGCCATGTCCCGGTCCCTTGTTCATGCTTGGTTCCGCTGTGTAGAATACTTCCGATCTCTGTATAACTAGACTGGAGGTTTCTGCAGTACTTGCGAGATCTGATGTACGCACTATCTATAAAAGAAAATAGCCGCATATAAATAATACTATTAAAATAAACTCTAACAATTCTTTAAAGAGACTTCGTTGTTCTGTACGTTTTTTTTTTATTTTCCTACGTCTCAGGGTTACTATGCATAACAATTCTTTCAAGCTTTAGGTAAGAAAATGCTTCGTAAAAGAATGACAGAAACATATACGCAAGTTGGAAGTGTGCCAGAGCCACCTGACAGGTGGCGCAAGCGTTCCAGCCTGTTCTCTCGTCGCAAACGATTACGGGGCAAAGCGACACACTCCAGCATACTCAAAAGAAAACGTGTGAACAATCTTCATGCTCGTTCAAACGAAGTGTTTTTGCGTGGTTAAGCTCTCGCACTCCTGACTCTGATGGCACTGCACGCATCCTGTACAATGCCACATCTTTGTATTTTCTGCAGGGGTTTTCGTTCACCGCTCAAATTAGTGCCATTAAATACTCGTCCCAATTCACCTGGGCTGTCACGCAGTGGGCGAACATTTTCACCGGGAAAAAATTCGCGACGGAGCCACTCTCCCCCAACTAATCGTAACAGAAAACCCTCGAAACGGGGGAAAAATAAAATAAAATGCGCTCTAAGTAAAACATACCAAAGGAAGTTACGCCGTCAACAGTAACATCTCGAGTCTACGGTTTTGGTCAGCGAGAGCGGTCGTAGAGGCTAGCAGCGGTTAAGAGAACGTGATTTGTTTTCCACAAAGCTTGGTACTACGAGCGTAATCTGTCAGCTGAATTTTTCCTTCGGTTTTTATCGACTCGAAATGCGCCCCATTGAGAAGGTATTCCGTGTTCTCTTATGCACATGTGAAAAATACGCTCAAGGAAACAGCAAAAAGGCACACAACACAGATGATGCGAGCTGGGCGTGAAGGCTCACGCGCAGGTGATGTAAGCTGATGCGAGAAACGCATCGCACCTGAGATTTGTTTTCTTCCATGTATTTAGTTTATTTAGTGAAACAATTCATGCATTGTCTCTGCTAGATCCAAACAAAATTCGCGTCGTACTAATGCTTTACAGTATAATTATGTCTAGCACTTCGCTCTAACTTGGAGGAATTGATTAGCAAACGCCTCAGCTACTGTAGTCTAGATGTCTTTTCTCTGGAAAGCTTTAGGAAATAACTCAAAATGAAAAATGAAAATTGTCTTTTAACGAGCACAAACAAAAATTTAAAATTCCGGAAAAAAGTGTTTTATTTGAAGAGGGCTTTCTAGTGGTAAGTAACCAAAAAACTAAACAACCAAATTCGATGTTAACAGAAAGTGCGATTAACCTTCCCCTAAAAAGCGTACAAAATACGTTGAGGTGGTTTGCCTTGGTAGATATTTTTTTCTAAGCAATTATAAACCAAAAGCACATCAGAGAGTCCCATAATTTTCAATAAAATCACCGCAAGAAGAAAATTCCTTTTTAAAAAGATACTATACTTCGAATAACGCTATGTCATCCCTTTGATAAAGCGCTCGTAAAAATACATCTGTTGAAGTTGGAAAGGTAAATGCGTCGGCAGAAGATCTTAGCTACAAGTACAGAGTTAGCTTGCTGATAATTATGGTTCCGTGCTTTCCGCGTATGCCAATAACCCCCCCCTCCCTCCCTCCCCCCCCCCCCAAAAAAAAAAACAACAGAGAAAAAGAAGAAAAAAAAACACACGCACAATATTGGAGTCGGTTTTATGATTATGAAAATCAACAACAATCGAGAACAGCCAATTAAAGCTGTCCTTAAATAAGGACAACCCCAGGTTTCGCTGCAACATCTTTTTATCTACTGATATTTTTATTTTATTTTTAAGTTGGCCCGGAACGCTGCGCACCCTCATCTATCTGCAAGACTGCTTTTCTTTGGAATAAACAGAATTCATCTCATTTACTTCTTTACTTGATTCCTGGACGTTTTTGAAGAATTCTGGTTACGGGTTTCCTTATGGTTGAGGAATCACCTGCCCGTGTCTCTCACCATAAGCACACACACAAAACCGACTTGTGTTTTGGTTGAGACCTAAAACTGATTCTGAAAAGCACAGAATATTTGGGAAAGAAGAACGCCCGAAAAACAACCCCAATATTGAAGCAAACTATAGACCCCGAAAACACGGAACCTTACTGATAATTAAGGGTACCTATTAATTGACGAGAAGCTTCCCTTTAGACTACTAGATTCTTTCTTTCGGAACACAACAGAGTTCGCTGAACACATAGCTACACCTCTATTCATATGGACAGCGAACACAACGTATTGGGTGCGGTCAAAAAAAAAAAAATAATGCTAAGTTGCGCTTTCGTGTTTTAAAGAAAAGGCTGTGCAGAACAAACGACTGAACTCTACGCACCATTTAGTTACCAACCTATAAACAAGAGGAGATGGAAGCAGTAATCATGCAACCACTGTACGCGTCGTAGATTCTATAGTATCGGCTATGGATTCGCTTGCGTAAGTAGAGTCCTCTTTGTTTTTTCACCTTTACATTTGGACGGCCACCACGGAATTGTAGGTCCATTTTTCAGCCACACGCATCAAGAAAACCACCCTGAGGTAACCCCAAGGTCTTGAATGTCACCAGAAGGTCACCGGAAGATCACCAGCTTCAAGGTCACCTTAAATCGCGTTGGTCTCGCCCACTGTCAGTCACACGGGAATGCTGCCGAAGGGAAGCCGTTTTCTTTTTTCTCTCTTAGGTCGTACTTTAATTTTTGCGTTTAATTTTCTGTTTCATTTCTCATTGCCTCCGTCGCAATGCGTTTATGGCAGGTGACCTGTAGTACATAGATATAAACAATGGCCTATCTCTTGCGAGTAACAACGGGAGTAGCTATAAAACGTGTGAAATGGTTTGGACGCGGGTCGCAGAAGAATGGAGTAGCGTATCGCGTCCGAGTAAGAAAGTAGGGTGTAGTCAAGCTCGCGTTGCAAGCGTGGCGGATGAATGACTGACTCCCAGCTGTGGTCCCCTCCATCACAGGCATCCCAAAACTCTGCCTTTTCGGTTGCGTGCCTCCTACCATCAGGTTGGAGCAAAAGAATCAACGATTCTTCTGTTCCAACTTGACTGTTGTAAAATCACAATAAAAGTACTACTCATCGGAAAGCTAAGCGTTCTCTACCTACAAAAATAACGTGTTGTATATGCTCCCTACGGTCAGTGACAAAATAAGAAACACAAAGCCTGGATTATTACCTTCATGCATCCTGCCTCCTGGTTCGTACATCCAAGTTCTTATCGACGGACGGCGGAGAAAAGCTCACCGCAAAATCGTCCGACGGGAGGAAGTTCACCGGTATTTTGACGGATGAGGAAAAAAGCTCACCTACGAATCTATGAACCGAGCGTTCACTCAACATAAGCATGTTGAGATGATATATGCGTGCATTTTTTGTTTTGTTGTTGTTGCCCTTCACCAGGCGATACTTTTTTTCCCAATGATTTTGGTTGCACGTCAAAAGTAAAATAATTAATTTCTACCGAACGATAATTAAAGGAGAGCCGGTGGAAAATATAGCCAGCGTACTAGGCTACAGCTCGAGTAGTTCCTAGATTCTTATATATTTAATTACCTTTCATGTAGTAGCCAGCACTGCATTGCCAAATCTTCACATTTCACAACTTATTTAAGAAGGTACGGTTTCATTTCTAAACTTTTCCCGGTCAGCAAATAGAAAAAAGTCAAACTTTTGCTCTATTCACGTTATGTAAGAAAAAAATATGGCAGCAGTCACGCGAGAACGGTCGACATGAAAGTGGAACGATGGCTGCAACACGGCACCCTGCATTGATACCACGTGTACGGCCTGCGTGGGACACGCCTTGGTTTTTGTTCCACATCTGCTCTGAGATGTTCAGTCCAGTCCCCCAATATGGGAACAAGTTGTTCAATTCATCAAATAAATTTGAAATTAATGACGACCACCTCGAATAAAAATTTAATTGGAGGCGCTGCTTTTCTCCGAGTCTTTCAAGAGACAGGTGAGCTTTTCTCCAAACGCGCACAAAAATGGGTGAGCTTTTCTTCTGTGAGATTTTCTCCGGGATTCCTTATCGTCTAATGCCGCACTTTGATTCACTGCGGATCGATAAGATGCATAGGACTCGCCATACCCATCGCTTTTCAAGTTGCCCGGGGACTATGCGGAACTCAAGTATATATCGTCTGCTACCGTGCTACGTTTGCAGGGGTTGCGATGAGGTCAGAACGCCCAGCTCTGATTGGCTTTGATTGAGGAATAGTGGGTACACCGCAAGGTAGCTTGCCTCGAGGTCAACCCACTATCCTTCAATCAGAGCCAATCAGAGCTCGGCGTTCTGACGTCACCACAACCGCTGCAAAAGTCGCAGACGATACTGGCGCTCCGCATAATGCGCCTGCCGCACGGTAAAATTTCATGTCGTTGACATCGAATGACAATACATGATCGACGAATCAGCTCACGATCCTGGCGACAAGCGTCGCGCACGCTGTCTGGACGATCATATAATGGCCTTCGAGAAAAATGACTTAATTGCAATGCCAGGTGGCAGACTTTAATGCCCTTTCCATCAAATGACATTAAGTGATCCCCGAAGCACAACGCAGTCTTGACTACGTGCACCGCGTTGCGCCAGGAGTTTGGCGTTGATTGCCAGATCAGATAACGTCATATGATGGACGTTGTGTGAATTTTTACCGTGGGGCAAGGGTATAAAGTTGCTCGCTGAACGGATCTTAAAGTACGAAATCCTTCATAACGTAAGCCTCAACTACCCACAGTTTGACCTCCCGTGGATCTACGGCACGTGAGGTCACGTGATTACTACGCGTGACGTTGGTCACCTGACACCGCGACTTGACACCATAACGTCACGTCCATTTACTTCGCTATAGACTAGGTTTGATTAGGTTTCTGCGAAACGTTTCATGATCTGTTAAGACCAGGCGCATCGAAACCAGTTCATATGTACCGAAACTAAGCTGCAAAAATACTCGCCTTGGGCGTAGTCATCGCAAGAATGACAAGTTGACATTGTATCACATCGCCATAACGGACGTAATCACATTCACACTTTCATACACCGTTTAATTTTAAGTCCGAGCGCAACCAACGCTTCGAGTCACTGGGGCTAATCAAGGCTCTCGGAAGGCTTTGGATCACGGCATTTTTCGTGTTTCTCCACGTGTGTTGCCGCCAACCGATTCAATCAAGTGCGAAGGATGAACAAAGACATCGCATTTTTAGTTTGTGCATTTGGGCTTGTGTTGCAGATAGCTTTTGGTCTCACTCGAACGTAAGATGAAATGGAGTACGTGAACTAGTTTTAAATCTTGAAGTATTCACTTAGGTGTTCAAGGATAGATAAGCAATCTATTTTGAACAACGAAAAAAAAATTACACAAAGAATTATGAATACGTTACGTCCAACAGTCAAAATATACGTTTAGAAATGCTCCTAGCGATGTTTTGCGAAAATTAATATTATCCGAACGTTTTTGACATGGTGCCTTAATGTGTACGCGGTTTAGAGAAATCGGGTATCACTTCAGATTTTGAAGGTCATAGACACAGGTCGAGGACGCTTCGGGACCACGGGAAGGCTATTTACTCTCCGCTTTAAATGAAGCGTCTTGCTAATATAATCCGACCTGTAAGCTCGCGGTCTTCTCAGTGAAATCTATTACATCCACTGCTTACATTCATTTTATGCGCAGATTCGCAACCAAAAAGACAAAGTTTCGAGGGTGTGACACGACGACCGAAATGGTAATGGAAGCAATGTCGGCGTCGCAGTCTATGACACTCTACGATAGCCTTGTAGGGATGTCTGCGTACACTAGATGCGCTGATGCCCTGACCTTGGACTCTAAGCCGCTTTCTGCGCATGTGCCAAGCTGAGTATGGTGCTAGAAAAGAGAAACAAATGGCTCTCTGTCAGGAGAGGAAGCTGCTTCCGGCTTCATGGCAACTTGACTTTTGATCGTTGTTATAGAGAAAGTGTGATAGAGAGTATGACAAGATGGTGTCTTTAGGATAAGCCTCTACGGTGATCGCCGTCCGCTAGTGAATAGCTCCCCGCTTTTGCTTTGACACTTTTTTCGAGTGCTCTATGCGATGCGCCGTTGACATCGACCGGCGATCTTTATAAGGTGCTTGTTAAGTCGCACGCGTAAGCACGATTGTGCCAGAAACGTTGATACCTTAAGAATGTGTGTCAAATGTGTCATTCAGGACGACTCCGAAGGACCTGACACAACACCGCGTTCGCGAACCCGCGCGTGTCTTCTCTTTCAGGTCACACCTTCCCACATACACACGCACGCATTCACTTTCCTCGGTTAAGACTTGAGGGATGATGAAGGGAATGAAAACGCAACGTCCGTTTCTGTAATCAGGCGATGTGCTCCTATGAACCGCGCACCACCAAGAACGTTGGCGCGACACCGGTCAACAGGACCAGTACCTTCGACAGTACCTTGCTGTCCTCCCCCATCACCACTCCAACGACCACATCACATTCTTTGCGAGGGAAACAAATATGAACAGCAGCACAACCAGACACTTTGAAGAAGAAGACTCTTGTGTACGGGCAAGTGCCGTTTCTTGTCATCGCCGCCATTGCCGCCGCGGCCGCCGCCCTCTAGCACCGGTTGAGAAGTCCACGATGTTCTCTTCGGATATTGTACGAGCCTGTCTTGGGCGCCACCCGGTGCGCTGGTTGAGGCATCGTCCGAGGAATCGTATACGATCCCTGTCGCTGTACCAGCCACCACCCAGGAGGTCATCCAGGACAGGTCGTGCAGGATATCAACACCAACACGCACCGTCCCAGAGGTAATCCTGAAGCCGGAGCGAAGCGTTGTTTGGAGAGGACGCGAGTTGCCACACACTGCCACTCCGCAACAGCGCCAGGATGCGCAACCGGGACGACGCTTCGGGAGAGCATCAGTTCTCGGTGGAGCCGGACCTGGCCACCATGGGCGGCGCCATGACTCCCAGTCTCCCGCCGGACAGGTTGACAGAGGACCAGCTGGGCCTGGAAGTGAGCGACGCCGCGTCATCCGGGTGCAGGTGCGTGTGCTTGGGGGAGGGTGCGGCGGGTACGAAGGCTGTCCTGGCACGGCCGCCGGGTACGGTCCCCGCAGTCCGGGGGCACTTGCTGCTGCTGTTGGAGCTGTTGCTGCTGAGACGGCAGCAGGGAGCCCGGAGGGTAGGACTGGCTCGGCACCGGCGGCTGTGACAGGGAGCTGTTGCAGCAGCGCGCCACGGCGTCCGGCAAGGCCTCCAGCTGCTCGTGGATGGCGACCAGCCGCTCTTCGAGCGATGCCAGCCGCTCGTCGAACAGCTCTTGGCGGGCGTTCATGTCCGACACCATCTCGTACACGGAATTTTGGGTCTGCGAGACGCACGAGAGAAGGTACAGTTGAATGAGTCGAATAGTGTAGTGACTGGTGTGGTAAGAGGGATTTTCAATATTTTTACAAAGAATGCGTTTTGATTGAACAATGGACCGAGTAAAGGTCACACAAAAAGGCGTGTACTGGCAGAGGTTCTGTGGAGGACGTTCCGAGCGGGGACTACTGGATACGTCGCTGCTCGAAACGTCGAACTGTTTTCACAGAACCCCGGAAAGTACTTGTGTTTTTATTAGGCACAGGGTGTTTCTCCAGTGACTGAGAGTAATATTTAAAACAAAAACAATTGAAAAGAAAGACGAAAAAAAAATTGAGATAATGTTGTTAACTGCGGCAAACGTCAGGGTAAGAATGAAAAAGTGATTATTAGCAATATAATAGCCACTACATAACAACTTAAGTAGTAATCTTAGCTGGCACATTCGAACTAAAAATGTGTTAGTCGTCGGCAAAACATGATATAGCAGTTCTTAGAACACCGAAACCTAAATTCTCCACGCTATTGTGCGCCACAGTTAGACGGTCTAAACTCAACGGTATTGAAACTAAGACGGATAAATGCGCCTAAAGCTAGGCGCCGGAGGAAACTTCCAAGCGAGGTGCTCCTTTTCTACGACCACGCGTCCTTTAGGTAGAGCGACGCTGTCAGATCGGGGGAAGAAATAGGTGAGGTCTGGCGAGTACTATGGTCGGTTGACCACAGAAAAACCGCAGTGGTGGATGGCAGCCTTTGCCACAGCAGCGAGGTGTGGAGGCGCATTGTCCCGATGGAACAGCACCAACTTCCAGAGCATACTGCAATGCTTGACCCTGCTGGCATCTTTCAGGCGATGAATCAGGGTTGCATAGTAGTTCCCGATGATACTGTGCCCCTGCTGAAGGTAATTGCTGAGCAGCACGCGTTCCGAATCCCAAAAATACCGTGGCCATCACCTTGACTGCTGATGGAACAGACCGAGCCTTCTTCGGCGGTGGAGAGGAGGGGTATCACATTGTTTACACTGGGCTTTGCTGTCGAGTTGAAAGTGGTGGACCGATGTTTTCCCCCAGTCACAAGTCGGTCACGGAAGCCTGCAAGACCTGACTTCAGCAGTTTGACATTTTCTCTGGATGTGATGTTGCTGGTGCGTATTGGCAAACAAGAACAATCTCGGAACCCATCTGGCGTAGACTTTGTGTATGTCAAGATGTTGGGTCCAGATGAACTCAACTGGTTTTGAAGATGCCTGTGACCTCTGCTATGGTCGGGAGTTTTGCTCTGCGACCGCGATCGATGCTTTTTCGCGCGGTTACTTCCGCAGGTCTGCCAAGGCAGGGGCCGTCTTCGAGACTCTCCCATCCTCGACTGAATTTGCCGGTACACTTTTTCATCATGCTGTGGGGAGGGGAATACTTTGCCTACGTTGCCACAATATCTTTCTGGACGCCTGTTGGAGTTACGATTTTCTGAGACAAATATTTAATCACCGAAAGTGTCTTAACTTTCTTCGTTTTAGCTCGACCCTCCGGATTGTCACCAGTTGGTGGCCGCCACAGAAAAACCATGTTGTGCGCATGCGCCATTTTTAGTGTCGCGAATCGTAAAGGGGCCATGAAACGATTTTTCTACTTTCGCTAAATATTAGTCAGAATCACTCCCTAACGTTAATAACTAAATGAACTTGCCTCATTTTTTTCTAAGCTAATGGCAGTTGGCTAATAAATTCTAGAAGTAAGAGCATCGTTCATCCCCTCAACTCGGAGCCAGAGCAAGGGGCCATGTTGCCTGGTGCCTATCCTATGCCGCCAACGTTAATATAGCCACGAGCTGAGGTCGGCAGAGTGGAAAACGCCTGTTGAGCTAGGCATTGTTAGAGTTTGGCTTCTGTCATCACTACGGTGGTTGGACACGAGCCACTACCGGAGTGTCCGCCGAAGCATTGATTGTTACGAGCCGAAGTCGAGTGCTCACGCAGTTCTCGTGTCCAATCCATGAGCCGCGCTCACTGTCGTCAGGCGGGTGATTTCGATCCCACAATTACACCTTCAAACCTCGCGATGGCAAGACTGAAAGAAAGAGTGCCCTTTCATTCTCGAAATTTGACCGCTACCAAGAAGCTTCTGAATCAGTGGCGGTCCGTGCAAGTATACTAGAGCCTTACTAAGACCAGTACGCCTCTGTAAAGTCACGCCTACTTGCGCGGTCACTTCCGCAGGTCTGCCAAGGCAGTGGCCGTCTTCTATCCTCGACTGACCCCTTTAAAGAGTGCCATAGCCTCCTATTTACTGACAAAGCCTGCCAGATCGCCACGAAGCGGCCGCCGAAATGGAAAAGGTAGGGCGGCAGACAACGGATGAGAGGAAAGCCACGTGATTGGCGCCTTGTTGCGGCGAAACGCCGAAACACACTTCTACCCAGCGAACAAGTGTGTTTCGGGTTCTCGCCGCTGCAAAAGCTGTGCGCTGACGTCCAGGTTCCCCGAGAAATGGCTCTTTGATGCTCTGTGCTACCAGATCCTCGCGCTCTAAATCTGCGACTGGGCACTCTATGGCTCCGTCGTCGAACTGCCAGGCTTTGTGAGTATAGAGGAGGTTATAAGAGTGCCCATATTCTATAATAAAGTTTCGTGTCTGTGGTCGCCCTCTTTCTATGTCAGGCCGATTACTTTTGGGACGCCCCTTGTAGGTGAGGAGAAACAGCACGGCGAGCACTATGAAGCGATCGACCAGATAAAGTTCTCTTGGCGCATGCCCGAGTAGCCTCAGTCGACATTGTCTCCGCCGTCCAAACGTTCGAATCGCAACCGCGAAGCGGAATCCTCTCGTTTTCATAATCAATTACACGTGAATTTGTACTGCTTCTTTAAAGGGGTCATGAAACGATATTGGGTTGGAATGTTTATGACTTTGCCAACACGTACTGGTCCTAGTCTGGCCCAAGTGTACTCGCACAGACCACCACTGATTCAGAAGCTTTTTTGCCGCGGTGAAAATGGGAGTAAAAAAAAATTACACCATCTTCCGAGGGGAACCACGGGGTGATGCGGAGCATCGCGGATCGTTATTAACGGTGTTATTAACGGTGTTAGTAACGTTGTTAGTAACGTTGTTAACTTGCGTGTTATTACGTTGTTAACTTGCGTTGGTTACACACATCGCGTGAACGTTGTTGGAAACTGGCTCGCGCCGCCGCTTTCGCTGCGCGCTCGCGGTCGCGTGCAGCATCGGGAGCAGCCTCTCGTTGTTGTCGTTTCCACGCGGCTTCCCGTTCTCGAACGTCGGGTTCCGCCGCTCGCTTCGTACGTTTACGTTGAACTTCACGGTCCCGAACCTCAGGTTCTGCTGCTCGACGTTCTCGAACCGCCACTGCTTCACGTTGTCGTAGTTCAGCATCCGCCGCTCGACGTTGACGAATGGACGCCGCTTCTCGTTGCCGTAGTTCAGGGTCTGCCGCTCGCTTCAAGCGTTTGCGCTCAGCGTCGCGTGCCCTTCGCTGCGCAGCTTTGTCTTCAGTGGACGTAGCGTTGCTGTTAGTTTGTGGGGTGGTGCTGAGGCTTGCTTGCGCCAACCCACTAACTGACGGGACTGTTGCTTCCATCACACTTCATCGGAAGAACGGAGTGGAGTCAACAGCGCTGAACTGAACGCGCGCAGCGCGCTACCGCTGCTTATATTCACACTTGAAGGAGAGGAGACTAGGGGAGGAGAGTTGCGCATGCGCGCGCGGTGTGAGTAGAAGCGAACGCACGCGAAGTGCACGCAGCTGGTAGAGAGAGAGAGCGGAGAGAGTAACGCGCAGCTGTTGGAGAGAGGGAAGGAGGAGAGTTGCGCATGCGCAGTGTGAGTGCGGACTACGACGCCGACGCCGCGCGACATAGACCCGAGCAAGAGATGCTCCGCATCTAAAAGGGAACTATTTCTTTCACACTTACCTTCGTAAAGCTTGATAACGTAATTGCGGGATCGAAACCACCTGCCTGACGAAAGTCGAGCGCGGCACATGGATTGGACATGAGAACTGCGTGAGCACTCAACTTCGGCTCGTAACAATCAATGCCTCGGCGGACACTCGGGTAGTGGCTCGTGTCCAACCACTGCGGTGATGAGAATAGCCGAACTCTAACAATGCCTGGAGCTTCGCACACGTTTTCTACATTGTCAACCCCAGCGCGTGGCTATGATTAACGTTGGTGGCATAGGAGAGGCACCAGTCCACGTGGGCGCCCGTTCTGGCTCTGTGTTGATGGGATGAACGATGCTCATATTTCTTCTAATTAGTTTGGCCACTGCCATTGCCTAGAAAGTAAAACTAAGGGAAGTGTATTCAGTATTAACATTAGGGAGTGATTCTAAGTAGTATTCAGCGAAAGTAGAAACATTGTTTCATGGCTCCTTTAAAGTGGCCCTGCAAGGACCTTTTTTTACTGGTTTTTAATTCGCACCGAACCTGAGCGCACTGAATGTAGTAACTTAATGAAACTTTCTTTTCTCGAATTTCGCTTTATTTTAAAAGTTATAGGCAAATTAAAATTACAAAAACAAGCAAAAAATAACCTCCTTCGTGACGTCCTTGGTTGCTTGAGTGGCCGTGAACTAGATGAGGGGTAGTAAGCTCAACGAGCGGTCACGGCTGCCGCACTCCGTGTCGACGGCTCGAGAGGGCGCCACTAAAGCATGTTCTGGCTAGGTCGTATGAAGCGGGCAGCCAAGGTGGCTCGCATTGCATCTGTTGCGCGATTAAACACTAATTCGGCATGACACTTCATTGACCACAAACGACAGCAAACACGGGGTAAAGATCAGTTCAGAACGGGAGCCACTTCGCGCTGCCATACCGCCAAAAGGACAAATCGCAAGCCAAAGCTGCTCGCCGAAGGCCTTGGGAACGCTCGGAACCGGTCGGATCCTCCAGTCCATACGACCGCAGCACCGCCGCGTACATCCGGGACCTTTCTACGCTCGCCGGTCGTCGGTGCCTGATCCCACTACACCTTTCTAGTATGCGCCGCCTTTTCCACCGCTTGGTGGCGGGAATGTCGACGGGTCATTTCTTGTTTCCGTACTTTATAAACTGCACTTGTTTCTTTTCTGATCTAAAATACTGAACAAAAACTACTTTTATAAATAATTGAAACGGCTCGCGCCACTTATACTTTGTATTTCGAGTAAAAAAAGCTTTTGGCGGCTCTGACCACTAGAAAGGCCAGAACATAAAACGTCACGATGTCGTCACATATTGCGTGCTTTCGGCACCGCGGGTCGCCCCCGTAGGTGGAGGAGGTTTTCGCGTCGTCCGGTTAAAATATGACGCACTGATATGTAGTTACTCTCTCCGTGCCCGCTGGCTTGCCCGAACCCCAAGAGACGTGGAAACCCCGAAAAAGGTAGCCGCTTAAATATTATTGCAGGGCCCCTTTAAACAACCGCTTTCGCAACCACTTTGCGAATGCGGTTCTGTAGCCAGTGTGAACAATGTGTTAGAGTCTGTATGATCTTAGATTTGGCGTGTTAAACGCTTCTATGAAAACTGACCTTGGAGTCGGTGGGCCTTTGCATTGACAGCAACAGGATTAACGCAAAGCACAGATCGCAAAAATAATCGCAACCGCGCAAAATGACGCCAAGGTTTGACCAGTAGACAAGGGAATAGCAACTGTGCACACGGGACCCAAAAGTGAAAACTCTTACAAAACATAGGCGCGAAGGGAGCTTACTTCTTAGGTACGCCTGACATTCGTGTACGTAACATCCTGCAAAGGTGGCTCAAATTCACATGACTCCTGCCTTTTTTTATCGAAAACATATCCTTGGGGTTGATGGAGCGGTTGCTTGCGGTTACAATCGGTTATTGAAAGAACCTTTGAAGGCATCTGCTCTCGCTTGTTTATACAGGGTGTTCCTCGAAAAGCTGGCCAAATCGTTCCGGCGAAAAATATGCATCGCACAAAAGAATGTTAAGGTAGTACTAGTATTTGCCAAATGGCTCATTAAAAAAATTAATAACGTTCGTAATAAGTAGCTTATTAATTATCCAGCGATGCAGCTATAGCGTCGCCTCCATCGTAGGAGGGAAGGAAGTGTGGTGCACGAGCGCTGAGCGTCTCGGCCACAGAGGGCAGCACCGCCGGCGCAAAGATGCGCTCCGATAGGAAACAGGAACCTAGAAACGCGTCCGACCGAATCGAGCGTTTTCGGAACGCCGTAATATGCTGCACGTGCCTTCTATATGTCTGAAATGAGTTGATTTAGTGGTTTTTGACGATCCTCAGCAAGTTTCTAATGAAACCCTACCTATAAATTCACTTATTAAAGAGTCAATTATTCAAAAGTAAATAATAAACTAAATATTTAGAACGTCATTATTTTTTGTCAAGTGGGCCCTCTTGCAGAAACAAATAATGCCTTAACTTTTTTCAGCACGATTTGCACCTTTCGCTGGAGCGATTTGGAGCGCGTTTTGAGGAGCAGCCTGTGTAATGCATGACTTGCATGCATGACTTGATAGTGTTTGTGAATGGCGGTAGATATTTTCGGTTTTATACGGTCCCTCATCATTTGTCGTTTTTCAACCTCGCCTTTTAAACACTTCGTGGTCAATAAGACAGGAACCTCAATTAAACCTCTGGCGCGACAGCACGCTCCAGGCATTTTTGGCTGCCAGATGAATTTCGTGAAAGGATTTGGTCGACTGGATTTTCTCATGATTTTTGCAATTGTGTATCTTGCAAAGGAGTTTCATCAATTCTGTGCATTAATAAATAAATTGTAACGTAAAGTAGTAATCACGAAACGCACATACCTTCGCCATGTCTGTAATTGTGTTGGCATTGTCCATGAGCTTCCTTTGGTCCATTTTAACCTTTCTGAGGCTGTAAAGGGATGCAATCAATCAGTCAATTAAACAATCAATCAATCGACACACATATCGCAATACGAATATGCACGGTGTTTTTTCTTTGCTTTACAGATTTGTTTTACAAAAGACGTGAAATATACAATAATGCAGTCTTTGCAGGTAAGTTATACGCCCACAGGGACGCATATTGGGGGGCCATTCATCATAATTAGTCGAAAAATTAGCTAAAGTATTTTTAATTCGTGAAAATAAACTCTTGGTTTCAATTAAAAACTTGAGGAGCATTATGAAAACCCCTAAATCAGTACATTTTAGAACGAATTGGAGCGCGTGCGAAGCTCGGAAAAGATCAAGTTACCAACAGGCGCAAAGCTAGCAGTGCGAAAATGCGGAGAACAAGAGACGGAAAAACCGCGCTGGCGCCTCTTTGCACCGACAGCTTTGTGCCTGTTCCACGAGTGGTAACCTCAGTGCACTACCGCCCGTGCACTCTAAACCCTTATAAGATTTTACGAAGTTAATGGTTATCAATGACGTTCATAGAACTTTTAGTTTGAACCATATGTTCATTTTCACTGATTACAAAGCTAATTAACGATATTTAGTTAATTATTGAACTAATTGTAACGATTATCCCCTATAATATGTTCCCTTGGCCATATAACTCACACGCAGACTGCGTTATTTGTGTAGCTTTCACTACTTTTCTAAAACAAATCTGCAGAGCCTAAAAAGCTAAAGGTAGGTGACTCCAGGACGAAGAAAGACATCCAAGAAACTGTTACGTCGTAAATCAATCTTACTAGGTGGCTGTAGGCAGCTATCGCTAGATGAACTAAACTTAGTGAACAAAATAGTGCAAACTTTGTCTTACGAGGAAACGAAAGAAATAACCAAATATTAGGAGAATACGAAAATAAACGACATAAAGACCAAAAGGGTATTCCTTATCTGGTTGTATCTAATATCAACGTAAAGAAAAAAATATACATGTTTCTATTTTTTGCGTCGCATATCTACTAGTCACTCTAAGCAAAATAATTTGTCCTTACACGCCGGATTAAAGTATGGTGCCACCAACTTTACGGTAATTTCGAATGTTTGTTTATGTGACAATACTGCGACAATAAAAAAAAAAATATGTTTTTTTAAACGCAATAATTTTTTTTTTTTAGGATTGTTGAAAGTCAAGCACTAAATATTTAAGGTACAAGCTGCGCCGCGGTGTGGCAATTTAGCTTTAGCAACCGTTCCAATAGTGCAAATAAACGCCGAGAGATGGCACTTGCTTTCATGCAATGAAACAATACCCCAAGAGCGCGAAAACGCGGCAGGCGACGGTGCTGTTACGCGAAGAGTGGTGGCGCCACCTGGTTGATGGTGGGTGCACATAGTGTTTGTCCAACGAGGTAGAGGGCTTAGAGCGATCAACTGGTATCCCGTTCACCAGGCAAAGGTGACGCCCACTTGGATGATGCCATGCTCAATTTTGACCACGAGACACCTAGGGCCGTTCAAAATCCTGAAGCTTTTACGCAAAACTGAGCTGAGATTTGTATTGAAATCGGTGTAAAAACATGATAAACTATTTTTTCAATACTCTAAGCCCCAGAGGTGAGTGTCTAGCTCCGATAAAAAAAACCAAATACAGCACCACGTCTAACGGCATCTAGCGGAAGCATTGCGAAGCTGCCCGAGCTTTTGTCGTAAAAGCACATTTTAGACTTAAAACAAACGAAACATAACTTATCTCGTTGGTACTGTTATTAAAGGTCAGTAAGCAATTATTTGTGCGCGGTAATTCGTTAAAATCTAGACGTAAAACTATAAGGTCACGTGTCTAGTGGTCAAAAATGTGCAACTTGGCGGCGGCCAATCGGGGGTCACTTTCAGATGCCAGTTTATCGCTCTAAGGCCCTCTACCTCGTTGTGTTTGTCATAAAGAAGGAAGGGTGTACGAAAAGAGGGTGAAATCGATTGGCGTTGCGTCATTTACAGCCTTCACAGGGCAAGGGTGAGCCACGACATGCGAGGTCTTTTTGAAGTGTGGGAGCTAGGAAATGACACTGAGCTATTGAATTCTAAGCAGTATTCACAGTTTAGCACAGTATAAATAAGTAGCACACCTGTAAAAATAGCAATAAGCCAACAGGGCAGGTAGACTCTGAGGACGCCTCACCTGTATATGGCGAGGAGGAATTTGCGCTGGTGCGCTCTCACTTTGGAAGGGTTGACGCGTTTCACGAGTCTCGTGTTTTTGTAGATGAGCCACGTCTCGCGTAGTACGTTGGCCGCTGCGTTTTTAAGCTGCAAAAAGAAACAAAAAAGGAAAACGAGATCGACATGAGAAACGCTTTGAATGATCAAATTGGCTTTTGGACATTTTTGTATGCCGTTTTATTCAAGACTGCTAAGGTGCGGATTGCAGCGACATAGGCCTCAGAGTTGTGAACAGTAGAAGGAAGAAGATGTACGAAGATGGAACTGTCAAACTTGAAATCACTGGTTAGATTGCAAAAGCGGCTACACGATTAGCAGTTTTTCAGACGTATTCGTCTAGCATTCATATATATTAAAGTCTCAGGGTCGAAAATACATTGTCGGGGGTGCAATCGAATCTACCAAGGTTTTATGCAGCAGCATACACCGACCAGTTTTTGGGGGCTCACTAACGAATGTCTGTACTAAAATCTTAAAAAACGGCAATTTGAGAGAAATTATACAGTTATTTTTTACTATAAATATCAAAAAATCGTATAACTGTCAAAACCTACTTCTCCTAATTAGTCGGTTCGTTCTCATATCCATGTGAAACGTATAAATTTTGTGGATGGAACACTACTTTTTTTAAAAAACAGTATAAACATTATTTGTTTGGTTGCTTTCATCGCAAACAACATTTTGATGCATAACGCTTGTGTAGTATAATAAAGGACGGAAGCAGAAATGACATGACACAAAAAACATATCGTTTGTTGTTTCCACGTTTTCCTATTTTGCCTAGGGTGCCTACATGTCTGTCTGTCTCAGGGTGAAGACATAAAGCGCGCGCTTGTATGAAGGTACTCTAATTTTGCCTGTCTCAAGATGTTTGTTTGCCGCCAGGTCACCTACCCACTTGCTTTTTGTTTTGCCTGTGTCAAGACGCCGAAAAATTTCGCTTTTCGGCGACTTTCTCATCTTTATTCTCATTTGATCAGTAGGCTCATTCATCTGCATATTTGGACCGTGTCAAGGAGCAAATCCACTTTGGAGAAAGAAATCACAGACGTCTCAGAGTAAAACAAAACTTTTGAGGTTGCTTCATCCCTATAAAGCTAAGGCGCACGTAAAGCTAGTTAGAACTTTTTATACTCGAATTTTCCGCTGAACTTAGCGGTGAAGCGTTTACCCGCTACATTTAGCAAGAAAATTGCTCTTGGTGTATACCTTTTGGGGGACTGAAGAAGATAAAGATGGCTGGCGGGGGAACGCTAGGTAAGATGGCACGCGCGGCATTACGAACCTGAGCACCGTCGGGGTCGGTGGTCGTGTTTAAGGGGTTTCACCCGCTCGTCACCCACGGGGCAGACTTTGCTACACAAACTTGAGTTTCAGAAACACACGGGAGCGTTGGTTTTTTTGGAGGGTCATTATGAAGACGTATTAAAGGTCGCACGGCCCTTGAATGTTCCCATGACAGCGCTGGAGATTATTAATAAAATCCAGAATTTGATTTTGACCGTTTTTAGTGCATTTTAAGGCAATTTTGTGAAATTAAAATTGATTAGACAATAAAAATAAGAAAACAAACGGTACTACGTACTAGAGGTATCTCGCTATCTTAATTTTAAGAACCTGACAAATAGACTAAATGTCATGGTATTTGCGTATTTGTGTAAATAGTTTTGACAAGACTATTTTCGCTTGATTTTTTTTTCAGTGGTTTCAACGAGATGGCGAAACCAACACCAAACGCCATTCATTGTTGTGAAAATGCTCGAGCCCCGTGCCGCGCGCCACTTCTGGGAAGAACATGGCGTCTGAAATCTAGCTCAGTGCTGCGCTGTTCGGGCATGATCTACACAAGGGTTGCACGTTGCACGTGCCTCATGCATCGACACACCTTGCTCTGCTTTTAAAGCACGAAGAAGCTTTACAACTGCATCAAGCCAGAGAGCACTTGTTTCTGTTGTTTCCACGAGCTTGGACGGACCGCCTCGCGGCACGCGTACTTTGCTCTATAGGCCCGTAGCTCTCAAGTTTTGAGCAGCGCTCCAGGCGAGCAAAATAGAATATTTGGCTCGCGTTTCGAACGTGCGTCATACACGCTTCCCCACTACAGTTTCATATACTCCGTTTCATTCTAAGTGCCAGCGCAGCAGAGGCTACAAGAGCGAGCTCCGAGCTTGCAGTGTCCCTTCCAAGCACGCGCGCTCGTGCAGTGCGAGCATTGTTCAGGGGAACATGTTTTTGCAAGTAGCTTCAGCTTCGCTATCACGTAAAGTGAAACATACGGGCTCACGGAAGGTATAAAAGAACGCAATAAAATATTAAAGCTGCATGAGACGCTGAGGCCGCGAACTGCATAATTCTTTTCTTATTTTTATTTTTAGACGTTTTGTTATCGCGCGTCTACAGATGCTGACAGATGCTTGCATTCGAACGTTGCACGTGCAAAATCGAACGTTACAGCGCCGCCTGGATAGTGCTGCCAGCATAACATGATCGCGTCTTGCGGACGCGCTCACGCCGTCTGCCCGAGAGCAACGGGTCTATACCGCCGAGGTTTGTTTTGCCGGTTCGTTAGAGAATGGTCTGTTTGAGATTTCTGTCTGCTCCACCACAGAAAAAATAGGGCCAATGAAAGGGGATGGATGTATGACGTAGCGATGCCATGGCACGGTTGCTAGAAGGGGAGCTGTCAGAATCGGCGTGTGAAAGAAGGACCAGACGGTCAGGATGCAGCGGTGGCGCTGGTGTCGACAACGAGTTGCATCGTTCGCTCGCGTCGGTCACGATTCAGGTGCTTTCTAGCTCTGCGACTAAGTATCGCGTGCGATAAGCTCTCCTTGAAATACTTCTAAAAGTTAAAGTATCTTGATTTTGGACATGGGGCTAACGTAACACACGCATCAACCTGCCGATGCTTTCGTCATCGTCGTCGTCGGGAATGGCAAAGAGAGGCAAAACGCCCGCTACACGCACAAACGCTGAAGACCGCACTGGCCAGAAACTCTTTGTTTACAAAATGCTGGCTTATGAATATATCATGCTGAGTATAGCTTAGCACGTAGACGTTCGTTGATTCGGAAATCGAACAAAGCACGCGCCGTACGTAAACGCTCTAAGAAAGTTTCCACGGTCAGAAGTACCACGGTTAGAGTGTACTAGAAAGGAGGAGTGGGGCCACCGGAGTGCTATTTTGGTACGTCCGCATGTGGAAAAAACGGCTAATCCAAGCCACTTCACTCGTAGAGCCCTCTCGGGCGCTACGAGCGAAATGGTTCGGATTAGCTGCTTTTTATGAAACACGCGTTTCGTTCCAACGCCAAGCTCGACCGGTACACTGGTCAAGGTCATAGAAACGATAGAACGCCGGACTGTATTTTTTATACAACCTAGACGTCATTCGTCACGTACATAAAGTCACCGCGATCTGGCTTGTCGTCACAACACCATGCGACATCACGACGACGACTTGACGTCAACGTCGTCATCGACGTTGACAACGTGCGTTACACGACATCAAGGCTGCGTTCTGACGTCATATTGCGTTGACAACGACGACAATGTCCACGTTGACGTTGATGACGACGACGACAACGTCACGCGACGTCAAATATGACGGCGTCCTCGTCAATGCAACGTCATAAGGACGCTTGGTGTCAGTTCGTTGACGTCGTTGTCGACATGACGCAACTCGACGTCACGATGACGTCTCGACAGCTTCCATCGACGTCGACGTCATCGCCGACGACGTTACACGACGTCCAGACTTCGTCGTAACTGCGCGTCGACGTTGATGGTGGCGAAGGCGACGACGTTACACGCCGTCAAGGCTTCGTCCTGACGTTGATGTTCACGATGACGTCAGGACGACGTTAACGTGACGTCATAGCGACGTTTGCCGTTGCGCGGGGCGTCGATGTCAACGTCGGCATCGACGACCACGTCCACGTCGTCCTCGAGGTGGCGCGCTACATTCTGACCGCGTTACAACGGCGACTTGATGTCGCGTAACGGCGTCGTCCTTCAACGCGACGCGATGTCCCGACCGCGTCACAACGGCGACTTGATGTCGCGTAATGGCGTCGTCCTCAACGCGACGTCACGACCGCGTTACAACGGCGACTTGATGTCGCCAAACGGCGTCATCCTCGACGCGACGCGATGTCACGACGGCCTTACGACAGCATCTTGGCGTCGCGTAACGTCGTAGTCGCCGACGATGACGTCATGGCGTCGTCGTGACGTGACGTCGTCGTGGCGTGGTGTTTTGACATTACGTCCAACGTCAAAATCATAAAAACCAAAATATAACCCCTAAGCGGCTATACTGCCCATATGACCTTGACATGTGTCGTCGCTCGCTTCGATCGCAGCGAAGGTAAGTCGCTGCAATCGAAATGGCTTGGTTCCACCTGGATAGCTAGGTTCGACTTTTGAGAAAAGGTACATGGAAGTGACGTAATGGAAAGGAGGAATGTATCCCAGCAACACTCACGTGGCGGCTCCGCCTGCTTTGACGCCGCTACGTCATCGCAAACTTGACACCTGTCACCCGTTTGAGCGACGTCCGGAGCCAACCGCCGTCGAGCGGAAGGAGCTACGCTATTCCCTGAAGCATCCCTATGCGCGGGATACGGGGTAGGGTTTACTACGACGCGGGGAGCAGTTCCCGCGTTTAGTGAAGAAACGGCAACCAATCCTGTGCGTCGCTGTGCCGTCGCATCTGTTCTAGTACAGGTAAAAGTATTAAAAAACAATAAAAACCTGTCGGGTGTTGTTAAAACAAACCGCTTTTTTGTATCCTTTGCAATACATCTAAGAGTTATTTGGTAAGAAAGTTGTTTCATTATTAAAATGAATGCGGATGCGCGCTTCGCGCCTTCTTTAAAGCAACATGTCGGAGCAAGCCAGAATCGCGGGGTTGATGGCTGCACATAAAGAGCTCCCGTTACCAGCGTTCTGCGGTCCCGGCGCGTAATGAAGACGCGGAAGCAAGCAGACGACCTGGACAAAGACGCCTGCTTGCTCTGTTGAACCCAAGAAACATTCGGTTGATATGACTTACCCTGAGACAGGGAAGAAACAAGATACGTAAAAGGGACGGTCAACGCACAGCGTATCCAAAGACAGCTGTGTGTTCGGAGACGTGCCTTTCTATTCCTTCCTGTCTCAGGTCAAGGTATGTCCACTTCTCACGAGCTCGCCTGAGCGCTCACCTTTTTTGAGACCTACAGTGTAGTCATAACTTGCAACAGCAACTACTTTCATCTTGTCTGGAATACCTCAGTAACAAACTTCGCCACGTCTTTTTTGTACATATGCTGTAAACGACTTAATTTTCGCGAAAATAGGTCCCGCGAACAATTCCGGTAAGATGTCAACACATTGGAATCTATATTGAGATCCCACCACGTCGCGAAATTTAGAACCCGCGATTCATTCCAAAACTTCAGCTTTGAACTAAATCGCGGTACCAAATAGGTCGTTTACAGTATATTACTGTCTAGCTGCATTTAATCTTGTCCCGAATATGGCAGGCCTTCGTGTATATTAATATATGTGTTACAAAATACAACCCAGAGGTAGTGTGCTGCGAAACGTGTTCAAATAGGAGATAAAGTTTTGACATAATATGTGATTTAAGAATGTCCAAGTGTTTAGGTTGTGCTATGCTAGTGAGTGTTCATTTTTACTTTCAAGAATGAAATATTGCATCACATGTTTTCATATCATTTTACTTTTTCAAGTTACGGTTTTGCATTCTAAAAATAAAGCACTTTCAAAAATAATCTAGATGTGCAACATACCATAAACCCTGATATCCTACGTAAAAAAGGACACATACACCGAAAGGTCTGAAACAGCTGAAATTTTTATTTTCCAAAAAGTGCTTAAGTAGAGCACAGTGACAAAAAGTAGGGGAGAGAGAGAGACCTGGAATGTCTTGAGAGATCCTAACTGACACAAATCCCAATACTAACATCAAGAGGCACACCTGAGTGATGTACAGTCATAATACAGAAGGCAATAACGGGAGGCTTAGAACCACAGGGGAAATTAAACAATACCCAAAATGGCAATATACCTGGTTTAATCAACACTATACAGGTCTACAGATGGTCTAAAGTATTTCTCAGCTCTTTGCAGGGGAAAGTGAGGTGACCATTGTCGGTTTGGTAACCCGCAAGCCTTCTCGGTCATTATCCCATGCATTTCATGCCTTCTGCTCATAAAATGGAAAGGCTATCGATATCACCGCCATGCACTCAATACAAATCCGGGGGCAGTACCGTTTGTCTCTGAACACAGCACATGGAATACCTGTGAATAGGTTCATCATGTTCCTCGACCTTACACTGGAATTTAAAGATATAAACGAATGTTGCAAGCATGAACCAAGGTCGTACAAAGGATTTCTTTTGTTTGCATCTGGACATTCCAAAACTATAAAACACAGTGTTTCCTATGTTGCTCTTGTATTGGCCTTAAAGAAATATTGTCACCAGAATAACGGGCAAAGTTTTGAAAAGCACTTTTTCTGCCTACGTGATTCTGGGTATCCGATTGGTTTCCTAGGATGCGCATCTGAAAACACCTGCACCAAACTGTAACACAAATAAGCTGACACAGATATGGCAGAGAGAAGACAAGAACTAAGCAAAAAATTGTAGTACCTATACATTCATGGCATAACCCATAAATTAAAAGGAAGTAGCTGCAAGGCAGGGCAATAAGGTTAGTGTGCTCTGCTCCAAACAAGGCGTATTGTTTGGAGAAAGGTATAAAATGCGGACGAGCTGGTGAATGACATCCAAAGTAACCCTGAGACGTAGGAACACTAAAAACACGGAAAGAACAATGAAATCTCTAACACAGCTTAAAATTGATTGAACAACCTCTTTCACAATTCAAAGCTACCTCCTCGCCCACTACACAGTGTACCCTGACAAGACAAGACAAAGTAAATTACAACTTCAACCAGAAGAAAATGTGCACATTTCTTACAAGACATAATGTGCCCCGTGTGACACAGGGGTTGTTTATCACATTCTCCTATCACATGGCAAATGTCACATCGGTGATAGGACAAGAAAGCATGCAGCATCTGTCAAGGAAACTACAGCGGCTCATTGCCGCACCTGTAAACACAGTGTTGTGTTCAGCAGCGTCACCATCCTTGCAAGAAACAAAAGCCCGTATGCACGAGAAATGCGAAAACATTTAAAACAATGGCCATCGAAGGAAACAAAGCAGCATGCGTCAGCGTGCCTTCGAGCAAACTCGAGAAGAAAAGCAGTACTGTTTGGAATGTTTTACATCCCGCTGAAATGCGGGTCGTTTAAACTAATTTGTATCTATAGCTCTCAGAATAAAGAACAAAAAGAAGCAGATGGCTGAGGCACATGAAGAGGAAGAAGTATTAAACCATAGTTGGTAGTCCAGCGACATGTTTTTTTCTCAAGTTCAAGCTGGCCCTAGCCATGGTGGCTGTGGGATGAACTGTGCAGGGTGTTGGAGCTGAGGAGACTGCTATAGCTTATGGCGGCCATGACTGCAGAGCAGCGAGTGAAGTGTGCACTTGACGGCTTTCACGGGGAGGGCTTCACTGACGGCAAGGGAACAGACGGGTCCCTGGTGGTTCGAGACCTTTATCGTGGTGGCGAGCGGCTCCCGCTGCCAGTGGCGTCCGTGCTGGGCATCACCGCGGCGAGGGCGGTAGGGGCACCCTCGACGGTGTCTTTTTGAGCGGGACCACCTTCGTGGCGACGTCCCTCGTGGGTGGGACTGCCATCCTGGCGTGTGCGGCACTGCGCAGGGCACGGCTGCAGCGGGTCTCGAACCGGGCGACAAGGCGTCGCCCGGTCAACGCAAGGCAGGCGTTGTGCAGCACTGCACGTGCCGTCATAATGGTAGTGGTGGCTATTAATGGATGGTAATGCAGAGTCCAGTGCCTTTGCAGACACGAGAACCTGTTTTTCAACAGCCCACTGCAGCGCTCCACAACGGACCTGACCGAGGAATGTGCCTTACTAGACCGGCAGCAAGCAGATGGAGGTCACGTGGGTCCCAGGGACAGGGGTGATGAACCAAGGCTCCAAGCCAAAGTCGCCTGCACGTTTAGAGGAGGGAACCTATTATAATCCGTTTTCTTTAAAATTGACGGCAAGAAAGCAGCGAAAAGAGGTGATTGCAACTTTGTGTTTTCCTGGTACTATGCTTCTTTGGATAGTGCTTACAAAGATGTGGCAGAGGTATAGACACAGGGCCTGCACAGTTGATGTTTGGTACAGCACATTTTCTGTAAAACTGTAGATTTCAAGGGGTACACAGCCACCGTGTGCAGGAGGAATGAAACGATCATGCTCACCAAGGAGGAGCCTGTGGTCGTCTACCAGCCGCCCTTGCTTGATGTTGCCGCAAAGCCAAGAGAAGCATTACACAAAGGAGTCGTGCACCGACCCAGGGCACCGTGGCTCCATGCATCTTACCCGGCATTCAGCATCACGCATCTGGAAGTGTGAGAGAGATACCGACATGAATTTACCTGAATGTTCCACTCATGGTTCACAAAGCAGTCTCAATTCCAGAACCTTCCAAGTTCTTTTGACACTATTAACATGATTGCAACACACCTTCATGGACGCAAGATATGATGACATGCAACCACTTCTTTCAAACAAAAATAATGTGGCAGGCGGGAGGATGCACGTTTTAAAAGTCACGACATACTACATTGAGCACACGCTCGTGCATTCGGAGCACAGGGGCGGATTCAGAGGTGGTCCGGATGTCCTGGCCCCCCTCTTGAGTTCTACATGCGTAAAAATGTAGGGCGTGGAAAAGGGAGGGGGGTAATTAAATATGATACGCCGACCAAAAACCCGACCCCCCTCCCTTCTAGAAATACCTGCGTCCGCCCCTGGCGGAGCACACAAGCCCCCACCTCTCATTTATAAAATGGGCATATCCACACCGTACCGGCGTTACGCTGTATACTTCTTGACACACATGGAACTGATTTTGAGTACGTAATTCGAGCGTACTTACCACCATCACGGTGAGGACGTAGAAATGCTTGCGGCACTGTACACCTCCTTCGTGGCGGTGGGATCGTTCTTGGACAGACCGACGATGGCGATCATCGTTTCGTTCACGCAACCGATGACGCCGCATATCCTACCGAGCGGCCCGAGGCCCGTCTCCACGTCGTACCTCTCGCTCGGCGTCTTGGGGAAGCGGAGCCAGCAGCGCCGGACCCGACACGACGCACATAGCGACGGACGCGACGCGGACAGAGACGCCGACTGTCTTCAGTCCCGCGCTACGTGCTCGTCGCTCGCCACCGAACTTTGGAAGCACTCCGTGTCGTAGAAACGAAGTGTTCAACACTTGAAGCTCCACAGTCGGGAACGTCCACGAGCTTCGTTTTGCAGTCTCTCCACCTCCGGCTCCTTGCGCCAACGTTGTCTCGCGCTGCCGACGCTGCGTCGCACGCTTGCAATCCTCCGGGAGCTCGAATGCTGCGCGGTGCTGCCGGTGAGTCTTCCCGGCGAAAACAATAACTAAATTAGTTGAAAAATGGCACAATAGCCCGACGACGATGCGGTTTGGAAAATATGACGAACGAAAGACACCTTCTCAGGAGCTAGTACCTTTTGAAACGTACTCAGTACAAAACGAAACGTCACTTTGTTGTCACGTCCGGTAGCCGACTCCGCCCAGTTTTGCCGACTCCGCCCACATTTTTCTAGGGAAATTACGTCAGTTTTGCTTCCAACCAATCAGAGGTGAAGACGTCACTTCCGTGTACTTTTAAAAGGAACATGTACAATGTCGAACCTAGCTATCCTGATCGCTTTCCACATTTTCAGGCGCAACTGAGAGCGAACACAAGCGTCGCTGGCGGTCGCCGCGCCATGATTGGGTGAGGTGTGCTCTGACGTCAGGAAGAGGACTCCGCTCCGCGATCTCAGCATCGGCTCGCTTCCCAGCACCGGTTTCCTGGTTTGGTGTTGTGTGCCGCAAGCTCTTCGAGGAGCTGGACCTCGTTTACCCGGTGTACAAGACGTCGAGTTAGGCCGATATTGGCGTGCTTCCGTACATTTTATAAGCATGCCTGTCCCTTTTACCTTTAAAATGGGGTTACAAATCCCGCAAAGCTATCGGCGGAGGCGATTCCGCCGATGAACCTCCCCGTCCGTCCACACGACAAGGCAATCTTGCGAGGGGTCGGTGAAGTGTTTCGGACGCTGGAATTCTGTTCCTTGCATGTTCATGATTTAGGACGATATTACATCCCGCTTTCCAAGGCATTTGAAGTGGCATTTATTGGTGACGTGCGCGACCGAAATCGTCGCTGCGGTCGCCGCGCCCTGATTGGGTGAGGTGTACCGTGACGTCAGGCGGAGGACTCCGCTCCGCGATCTCGCATCGGCTCGCTTCCCAGCACCGGTTTCCTGGTTTGGCGTTGTGTGCCGCAAGCTCTTCGAGGAGCTGGACCTCGTTTACCCGGTGTACAAGACGTTGAGTTAGGCCGATATTGACGTGCTTCCGTACATTTTATAAGCCTGCTTATCACTTTCACCTTTATAATTGTGTTACAAATCCCGAAAGCTATCGGCGGAGGCGATTCCGCCGATGAACCTCCCCGTCCGTCCACACGACACAAGGCAATCTTGCGAGGGGTCGGTGAAGTGTTTCAGACGCTGGAATTCTGTTCCTTGCATGTTCATGATTTAGGACGATATTACATCCCGCTTTCAAGGCATTTGAAGTGGCATTTATATCATGGGCCTTTGGGTGGTCGGCAAATTAGCTCGCGACCCCGACTCTGCGCTGCCACTCTGCATGCGCTGGTTCGCAGATGTTTTAAAGGCCCTGCGTTGGATGATCTTTGAAGTGCTCGTGGAACAGGGTTGTTTTACATAAATGTAGCTTCTTCGTGAATTAATTATATAGTTTATACACCTATGCAAGCATATTTCTTAGAAGATGCACAATTACTGGAAATTAGTTTGTATGGCAGCAGCAAAAATGGCCGAATTGCCCCCAGTTGCCTGTATGATATGTATTGAACTGCCCAAAATATGCACAGCAATAGTACCGTAATTTGGAATGTTTATACTTTTTCCTGACATTCTTTATTCCAGCCTTGGGTATTCGGAAAATACACCGTTTAGTTTGAATTGTCATTTATTTCCAATTAAAAGAGACACTGCTGCAGGTCCCCAAAAGCTTCCTCAGCCTCCAAACTCCCTACAGCTGGACTCTCTGACAACAGAGGAAAACAGGCGTAAAAGCAAGCATTCGAACGTCTGTCCAGTGGTAGATGCAGCACTAGTAGCAGAAAATGTGGAACCTGTGAAGGGTGACAGTCTGCGTGAGAAAAACTTCTGGTATTTTAGCTTCAGGACAATTCGATTTAAGTAAAATCTCAATTTTAGGGCTTAAGGGACTAATAACGAGCTAGGCACCTTCGCTTACGTTTGTTATACATTACTTGAGGGTTGATATAAACAAGTCCACAGATACCACCCGTGTAGTCCATTGAAATACTATCCGAATCCAGCAAAGGTCAAATGCAAGCAATGTATATAATAAATGTTCCTTGTTTTTTTTACTTTGCCCCTGTACTTGGGCTGTCTCACTTGTGATTCTCTCTCCATGGCCCAGACTGTATTTAGCATGTTGCTCGAGCAGCATGCAGCTTTTCTGCTTCGGCGATCTTGTTTAAAAACAGAGATACAAAAAAAATAGTATGCATAACCTGCCAATTCATTCAGACCATCAGCAGCATTTATTGTGTGAGATGTAAATCTATAGTGATGCTCCTGCAATTGTGGCCATATTTCTTTATTTTCATATACCAGCTGTGATTCATGCGTTGCCTGCCCTGTCAACCATGCTTAAAATGTTGGTTGAAGTTTCGCCTGCAGCTACAGGCCCTACCTCAATAAAGCCACATATAAAAATTTACACTTCCTACGAAAAACACGCAAAAAAAATTAAATAGAAACGAGCGCGCCGACAGCTAGCGTCGTCACAGCCTCCACAGGGCGAGCGGGGCGAGTCGGGGAAAAATTCTCTCCTCGCCGTGACGTCACCCCGGTTCGCCGTAAGGGGGCGCCACGCGAACTTCTCGGGGCTAATAGGTCGTGCGGAACCCAAACGAGATTTGCTCATTTCTTTTTGTACGTTGACGAGTGTTAACGCTCTCTTTGATGGAACCCATTGACGAAACAAGGCTGCCAATGGCTAGCATATAGACGCTTTCAGGCAGCTCCGCATGGGCGCCGCCATAAGGCTGCGGTCCCACGGCGGCCATGACATATGACGCTTTCCGCGCGTTTTTGAAATGCGGTTGTGGCGTGTTCAAGCTTGCTAAAATTATGTGTTACATATCATCATGTAGTATACAACATTATCCTTCTTCTGATGTAGGATTTGTTTTCCTAATGCAAAAAGCTAATTCAGTGGGCACCCGCGAATATTGGCCTTTTCGGCAAAACATGGTTTCGTAGTACAGTGGCGCAGTGTGCACTAGTGGAGCGATTTCTTTCAAATTTTAGAATGTTATAGAAGAAGAGGGCGTTCATTGTCAACCGAAGCCCTTTTTTGTTTTTTTTTTATTTTTTACAGATATTTACTTTAGAAAAACTGACTTCGCGGAAGCACATTCAGTCGCGAATTTTTTGCCGCCTACTCAGTCATTTTATTTGAAACTTTTTACAGGTGTTTGCAATTATAGTCGAAAGAGCTACGCTAAATTTCATTGTAATATGGCCTAAACGTTTCTCGGAATGCTCACGTGAAAATTGACAAAAACGGTCAATTTTGGCAAACTTCATTTGGTAGTACAGTGGTACAGCGCTTAGGGATTGGCACAGTTGAACAAAATTGTAGGCCCGCAAAGAAAAACATATTCTGCTTTGTCAACCGAGGTCCTTTTTCTAAATTTCAACTCGGATTGTTTATAAAAAAAGTTTGAATATCGGCAAAATCACGAATTTCTTCATAGTCAGAAACGACTATTCTGGCCCCTTTTGGCAAGCATTTAGGCCGATATTTTTAGTATGAAATAGAGTTTACTGTCCCAGGTCCTGATTATCAGCCCACATTTTTTGATAATCGTGCCTAATTATGAAATAAATCATAAAAAATACAAAAATATAAATTGGATGTCTGGTTGCGCCGTCTATGTGGTGGCGGCTGAAACGTGACTACGCGAAGTTCAGGAAACCGCCAAAGATGGCGCTGATTCCAGCTGTGGTTGCCAGCTTCGGAAACTGGTTGTACACTTGGTTTCTTGCAAAATAGCGTGCTAAAAAACTTGGTCGAAACTCATGTGGTCCTTTATAACACGGTACGTTCCGCTAACATAGCTTTTAGGACGATTTTCAATCGCTTTTCATATTGTCAAACGATTTCTTTTTTATGCCAGGCTCCACTGGTTTACATTCCGCTGAATACAATCGTTCACGCAATCGACATTGAAGTTTCAAATCACCAAAATCGCCAGTTCCGCGTGGACGGCGTCGACACGCAGCGTGACGCACGTGCTTCTGGTACAGTACTTCTGGTGCGTGTGCACGTACGTGTTTGCTGCGTGGTTCTTCGGTTGCTGCGAGTTTTCGCGTATTTATTGCGCACTGCTTACCTTCGTCTGCGCATGCCTCTCATCCTTGTAACTATCCCTGCTCTGTGTGCCCAGCGTGAAGTTTGTGTCTGTCTTTTCGTTCGCTGACTAAGCTCGTGTCGGTGTCCTTCCTACTGGCTGCTGTTCGTGTTTGCGTCTCGTGTGTGTCGCTTTGATTACTCTTTAGGTCGCCTGTTTATGGGGCGGAGCAAGCGGTGGGCGTCGCGCCAGCGGTGGGTCGTGATTGGGGAAACAGCATAGCAGACGACGCCGACTTTGGCGCGTTTCTTCTGCGCAAGCGCGTATTGTCGTTGATATCGCTACTTCGCGCCGTGATGATGCGCTGATCTACAGGCCGGTCGGCGCTCGCATGATATTGTTGAAAATTCTCGAGCGTGTACTTACGTGTCGAAAGCCATAATAGAATTAAAGTGGATATTTGGCCGGCAGCCGGCATACTGTGGCTCTGAAAACAAATTGCTAGGAGTGCCCTCTCATTCGCTGGTTCCACGCCGGGTGCGCGCAGTCCGTGCTTCTGGCCGCCCCGGCCGCCCAAATGCGTTTTTCTGATGCTTGTTTTGTTTTGAATAAACAATAGATTCCTGCTGATATTCTCCTTTGTAATCTTCACTCTTGACAACTCTTTAGTGTTTGCAGGAACTCCGTCAAATTTGATGATAATGCATGTGTAAGTACAACTGGAACCTCATGGTTGCAAGAATACTTTTCCTGGATTGTGTGCATCTTTCTGATAAGATGATCGGTCTCCACAAATTGCACTTCCCCGCTTCGGGAGCACGGCCAGCGGAGGTTCTCTGTCGGTCATCGAACCTCACACACGTGAAGCGTTGTCAAAGCTGTGATACACCGGGCGTTTAATTATTATTATTATTTTCTGAAAGAAATGACACTTTTGGTAAAGAAATGATTCCTACGGGATAACATTATCGGCTGCGGCGGACGTAAGGGTACGAGCGTAAATTGACAGATAGTGGCCTAATAAACTAAAATTTGACATTTAACTTTTTTAATTAGAGATTCTATGGTCCATGTTGCAGTTGCGATTTTCAATACCATTAGTAAAAATTTTCTGACAGTGACGCCCTTGTGTATCTACGCTCGTGCCATTACGTCCGCCGCGACTGATGTTATCCCGTAGGAATCGTATTTTTATCGCCAGTATCTTTCTTTTTTTTAATTGATTTTCACTCTTAGAAAAGGTCACCGCCGTTTATCAAGGAAACTATTTTGAAAATTCGTGGAAGCGTTATCTGCTGCCGTGGGGATTCGAAGAACATTCACAAACACACCGCACCGCAGGAATTTAGGATCGTAGACCAGAGGCAGTTAGCGCTGAGCCAGCCGAGCGCGGTAAGCTTTCATTGCGCGTCTCGAGGACTCGATTGACGGGTGTCCCTTGGAGTTCGCCGCTGCCACTCCGTTGGGTCGCCCCGCTCCGTTGAGCCAGCAGAGGCTGACCAGCGGACCATGTGGGGCTGGTTACGGTGCCTTCATGTGGGCTTTGCTATACTCCGTTTCACCTTACGTAGGACCGCAGCGGAAGGCTGGGGGCTGTGACGCGACCCAGACAAGTTGTTCCTACGCATCGCGAAGTAGTGCGTCAAAGACCTTGGGCAGTACGAAGCGTGGATATACTTTAGCCTTAGTTTAATATTTTTGTGTCGTGTACCATCAACACAAAAACAACTTTTGTATTCAAGAAGAGCTTTCAAACGTGATATTTAATACATAATTAGGCAGCATGTTCGGAGAAATTAAACTTTTAGTTGGCAACGCTGCCGTTGTGTTCGTTTCTTCATGCGTTTGGTTCAGGTTTAATTTCCATTTCGTGACGTGATCTTTAAAAAAATGTTTCTTCCAAAGAGAAGTTTTTTTATTTAAAAGTTATTGTACACTCTGTAAAACTCTGATAAATGTTTATTGGAAGCAATCATTTCAACTTTACAAATACTTTTTGCCCATGTTTAAGATGTCACCTGACAAATTGCCGTTGTTTGCGTAATGGCTGCGGCATCGTCAAGCGTGTCTCCGTCAAAGGCGCCGGTACTTCCATCGCCAGCTCGCTTCCAGACGACATTCGCTAAAACCTCGTTTGGAAAAGAGGCGCGCCAAGTTGAGCTGAACGTTTACTACAATAATTGGGGCCAACATCGCTAGGTGCGAATTCGCACAGTTCGAAGCTCAAGGGGCCTTCGCACGTTGGTGCCGTCTCGGAAACGTTCGTGGATTCAGAAGGCTGTGTTCACCGGGATCACGACGGACGAGCTGGTAGGCTAAGGCCATCGTAGAGAATGGAAAAGAAAACATCCATTGACAACATGTCTGGTTGCGCCGTGAAGCGGAGATTTATTCGTCGATGCCGCATGGTTTTTGCGGAATTGGAGAAAATAAACAAAATAGCTTCATACCGCCGTGCGTGGTTCGTCACTCGCTCTCCGAGAGCTATAGTGTTGATGAACGTTCCCCCTACGTCGTGGCAGTCACGTTAGGAGTTCTTGTTAAACGCACGCACGGTTTTGCAGCAAAAACTACGAATTAAAACACTCACTTTGCTTGCTCTTTCACTTTTATTTACCGATTTATAAAACCCTGGCCTGCGCGTTCTGCATGCGAGCAGGAGTATGCGGCGAACTTCCAAGCAAGCAAGAGCGTTTCGGTTAAAGTCAAGGTTCGATTGTTAACGCTTACCTGAGTTGTTGAGTGACTTAAAACGTGTATGGGTTTCTGTGTGCCACAAGTAAAGCGAAAGGCTTCTGCGGACCCTGCTTCTGCTCGACGGGTAAAGCTATCCGTGTAAGCCTATCCCACACACAGAGAGGCGACGAAACCGTCGCGCGTCGATCTCACAACTCCAGAATGCTCCAGCGTTCCGTAATAAGCGAAGAACATTACACAAAGTCAGGTATGCTAATCGAAAACAGCAGATGCGATCGGTTCATCCCCAGTGAGCCCGCCTAAGCCTTCCTGCCGGCGCCATTGCAACCCGCGCACTGATACGCGCTTGAGGAGCAAGCTGACGTCACTTCTAAACATGCGCTTGATTGGCTCTGGCGGTCCGTAGCTTTGGCTCGGGGTCCAACGTAAGGTGAAACGGAGTATAGAGTGATGCCAACTGCCTGTTTTCCTTTCCCAGACCCTCTCCCACCGCCATTTTGTTCCTTCTAATGCTTCCTCGTGCGCCGGAAAGTGGCCTTTGTGTCCACCGGTCCCCATATCCGAGGGGGAAAACGCTAATCCCCCTCTGTGACTTCCACAACGCTACTCTGAACTTGTGTGACGAGGCATCACCCTATAGCAAAACGCACATGAAGGATCCCTATAGGATGACTAAACGGAGCGGCGGTGGGCAAGGTGTCGTCAATGCCAAACTGCCGCCGTGCAATTTTACTTTATTTTTTTTAGGGGGGAAGTCGTGGTTCCTGGCTCTTGTGAACCGTTGGTGGCTCACGCAAGGCTCACCAGCGCACGAGTAGTACAGCCGCCTTGAAGGATACTCGCAGCTTGATTCCCCGAAACCAGCACTGTCTGCTGGCTCAGCAGCGATTGTCGCTCCGTTGAATAATGCCATGTTCCCGTCAAATGCGTAGTTCTCGCAACTATTTCTAGCTGTAGACAGAAAGAAAAATTGCACCCGGTAACGGTGTCCGATTTCAGGTGAGATATCCCATATAAATATTAAACGAATGGAAGTGCCGCAATGCAGATATATATATATATATATATATATATATATATATATATATATATATAGACAGGGTGTTTCACGAAAGGTGGACAAATTCGATATTGCGAAAACTACGCGTCGCAACAAAAAAATGATGCTTGTGTCTTTTTGGTCCTGGGCCAGGGGCCTAACAGAAAATTATTAAAGTCCAAGATAATTCAATTGTTAATTACTTTTGCGTAATTAACTTTTTTAATATTGTGTTTAAGGGCATAGTTTCAATTAGAAAATTGCTCAGCGTCATCGAAAAACACTAAATCAACAAATTGCAGAACAATAGAAGGCACGGGAAGCATTTTACGGCTTTCTGAAAACCGTACAAATTTGGCGGGTTTTTAAGGTCTCGGTTTGTTATCGAGCGCATCTCCACCCCGGCAGCACCGCGCCCCGTGGAGAGATAGTGCAACTAACCTGTGCTGCGCTGTCATCGCGCGACGCAGCAGGAGCGATCTAAGAAGTGATTACTCCACAACCGCAAGTGCTCAAATGACGAATGAATTTCACCTGCCAGTGTTCAGGGTAGTAGGGAAAGGGAAACACTGAATCATCCCTGTTCATTCTTCCCATCCGAGGAACCCGCTGCGACCATCTGACCTTGATTTCTTTGGGACTATCTAAGCTCCATTATCTAGGATATTGAGGTCATTCTGACCTCTCGAACAGGAAAGTCGAGTTCAAACCGAACATGTGGTCGGGGCAAAAATGGACCTCTAAAAACTGAAGCTATAGAACGAACAAAAAATGAAAAGGAAAGAAACTAATGCTTAACTTCAATCAATCTATACCTCACAATAAACGCATCATGGTAATAAACCATAAAACAGGTGCCCGCTTTTATTGCCTTTAGCTGGTTTTAGGAGAAAGCGCATTCATGAGACTTGCATTTCCTCATATTTTATTTTATTGCCAAGCACTCTTTTTTTTAACGAACAAATGATCAAGTGTAAATCCTAGAACCCATTCTTTAATTATTTCTCAGTCCTGGTCGAGTTCCTCTCAAAGTTGTCATTTTGCGCCCGTAGCTTTCGCTGCACTCCAAGCTAAGTGGGAGCCACCACCTAGGGCACCTGACCTTCGATCTGCATCCAGTGAACGTCTGGCCAATTCGCCATTGAAGGACGCAAAGATGAATGGCCCCAGTGACGAAGCGGTGTTCTTCCAAATTCTGCTCGCTGAGAAATTCCTCTGACTGCGGTGCCTCCAACACGAAACAACGACATAAAATCTCAACTCTGGCCTCGAAACGGTGTACTTCCTCGGCGAAGAAATGCGGCCAAACTGTCACACTGTACAAGTGTGCCTGCTCTGGTGCGAAACGCGATCACGATGAAAATATTAAGAAACAAGAAGAATTTGAACGCCGTCGAAGCACAGGTCAAAGCTAATAAATACGCCAAGAGCGTGAGCCAAGAGATGCCGTGTCACGCGTTCCAAAGTAAAAAGGATAAAAAAAAAAGGAAGCATCGGGGCCCCAGATATTCAGATGTCTCCACCCAGAGATAAAAAACACCTACCCTAGTGGTAGTGGCACGAATCTGGCCCTTTCGCTTGTCTTACGACGTTGAATCTAGCCGATTTCGGAAGCCGAAAGGTGTTTACTCCTTCTTCGACACAATATTATACAAAAAAAAAAAAACACTCGGTGAAGGAGTTATAAGGGCAAATTCAGAAGAATTTGCCGAATTCTACGCTCTGAATCTTGGCAACAGTTAGAAAGGTACAGAGACTGCTTGAGGATCCGTTGCTACTACGGTGGTGTTGCGACGCAGGCAGCGGAGAGGGCCTACAAGGGTCACCTGCGGACAGCAGCAGAGTACGCTGCGCCTTGTGTCGTTCCACTTCTTTGTCCTTGTCTTATTCGGCGCTTTTATTTAAAGAGCCATGCACCAACTGGCCCAACTTTCCACTTTGCTGCTAAGTATAGGAACTTTACGGGAAGCTGGCGGGGAAGGGGAGCGAGATAGGGGTACCGCTCGTGGAAGCAGCGTTCACGGGCAGTCTCGTAATTGAGATAATAGAGAGTTCTAGTATATCGTCTTGGCACTCCCGCAATGTTATAAGCTATTCGCGTCAACAGCTCGTTGCTCGCCCTCCCGCGGCGGAAGCGGGAAGCGCTGTGGTGAGGGTCCCCCCCCCCCCCAAGTAGCACACTTCCTTGGCCCAGGGTTGGGCCAGATTAGCGCGGGCTAGACCTAACTTGGCTCAAGCCTGACCCAAGCTTGAGCCAAACTGGCCCAAGCATGAGCCAGGGAACTGTGCTGCTAGGGCCGATTCTCCTGCTCAGCGGGTACGGCGGAACTGCTCGCGATCCTGGATCGCGAAATGTCATCTCCGAATGCAAACAACACTCATCACTGTCCCAACGTGGTGCTGCAGTCGGTATGGGATTGTACCTTATGAGAGGGGAGGCCTTTTTCGGAGGTCGATACGGGGCAAGGTCAAAGTAGTTTGACGTCTGTGACGTCATATCCGGTTGATGTCAAAGTAGTGCTATTTTGTTACCTTGACATCTTCACTTCGCGCACTCCTCCCGGAGCACGACCTACTGTAATCCTGACCGGCCCACAAAATGGCTTCCAATGCAAGACGCTGTCACCAATGAAGGGCCTCGCTTTGTCGTTGGGGGCACTCAGCAAAGGCTTTTCTGCGACACAAATTCGGTTCACAGCCTGCCTGTCTAGAGCTCGTTCTGCGCGGCGCGCGGCTTGTGATATTCGATTACTGTTTTCCGAGAACATCTGCCGTAGCGTGGCGCCAGCAGTAGTACACTGCAGCAGGACGCATCCTCGACATCGCTCTCTTGTCTGTTTGGATCGAAAGAGCGCGTTTCTCGGCCAAGGAAGCGCAAGGGCTTCTTTTTAGCCCCGACTGCTCTTGCGCCATCATCGAAGTAAGGCACGTTCTCGGATAACGCATAAATAGCCACTTTGCCGGCAGCCGGCGCACCTAGTGAGGAATCTGTCACTGACTGACGAGATTCTTCGAGGCCCATGAGGAGAGCAGGTCGCGACCAGATAACACCGCCGCTCCTTGCGCGCCATCGATTGGTATCCCGATACCCTAGGACACAAAAAGACCTTTGCGCAGCGCCACGAAGTCATAGCGTTGCGAAATGCTGTGGCCGAGGCCTGTACTACACAGGTGCGCGCTGGCACACTCTTCTGTGGGCAGGTCAGGATTAAGGCGCATTCACACCGGCGATGTAAGCAGTCGCGCGATGCAATTATACTCTGTTTCACCTTGTGTTGTATACCGCACGAAAGGCTACAAGCGCGAGCTCCTTGCTCTAGGGCATATCTCGGCGGCACAAGCTCTCGTGCACCAAGGGCAGCTGCCAACGCTTTGAGCTCGCGCTTCTAGCCTTCGCTGCGGTACAACATAAGGTGAAACGGAGTATAGATCGCGTCAAAAAACAAAAAATTAGATGGTCACAATGGCGCGCGCGATGAGCTTGTCCAACGCCTTGGTTGGCGAGTCGCTTCTCGAAAACTCTCGCTCCGAACGGCGTCGATTGGCTCAGCCGCTCCGCGACTAGATGGCATCGCAAAAAGTCGGGTCAGCAAGCGACTGCTTAAATGGCGTCGCTTTTTGCCCGCGATGGTCGCTTTTGCAAGGAAATTATCGCGCGCCTAGAGCGCATCACCGGAGTGAACACGCCTTACCAGTAGGTCGTACTCCGGAGCATGCTCCCAGCTCGTTCCTCGGAAGTCAACCCAACTGTCATTGTTGGTAAAAGGCGGCCCGTGTCAGTCGTTTGCAAAGCGACGTAGATGGAAACAAATCACCGCGGCGTTTTTCGCGGCCTCGGAGATGAAGGAGCGAGCCGACGTTAAAAGATATACGTTTGAACTACGAGAGTGTCAGCATGAGCCACGTAGTACCTGTTCACACTCGGAGCGGACGCGCGCGTTTGATCGAAGTGCTGGATTCGCGCTGTTGGACCGCGAATCGGTAAGGGCTTCGTGACCGATCTTTTGCGATCGCAACTCGATACTGACGTGACACTCGGCAAAGAAAGGTTGGACCGGCATTGCGTAGCTCCCACGAACTGTTATAGCGACCGACAGTGAGGTGCAGTAGTGTCAGGATAAAAATGACATACTAATAACAAAGTATGCTACATACCGTGTTGCAAAGGTAATCCATACGGCGTGTATTTGAGCGCCATATCACACAGAACAAGGAGATAGAATCGATCTGTCCCTTTTCGACGACAGCGTTCGTCGCCGCTGCCTCGGAAAGCACTAAGTGAGATGACAAGGGGAGAGAGCTGACCTCTTAATCTAAAAGTGAGGTCAGCGATCAAACTATAACACGGGAAGGGTCCACAATGGTCGCGTGGGCGCGTATCCCATTCAGGAAGCCAGCCGGTCGTGGGCAGACGGTCTCGACCAAGGACCGTCGGAGCAACGCTGCGGCGAGTCGGAGTGCCTGCTAGGCCTATATTCTGCCGAGCTCGCTTGGTCGGTGGAATCGTTGCCGTTGTAGCTTTTCCCGAGTGTTTGTGGATCCAGCGGCATGTTCGTCGTGGTCGGTTTCAAGTACTTTTTTTATTGCTGCTTGAAGTCAAGACGCGCAAGAGCACGTAGAAAAATAAATGTCCGATGGTCGTTGTGACCAAATAACTGAGCGAGGTTGTCGGTCAGGTTGATTTGATCGTAGAAAGCGCGTGTCCAAACAGGACACTACAAAAATCGTCGGGCGACACGACTCCTGCAAAAATCGTGAAAATTGAAGCGAACACTTCAATCTTGACGATTTTTGCGGGAGTCGTGTCGCTCCGACGATTTTTGTGGTCAAGCCAACATCACGACTTTTCTCCTCGCCTCCTCCACTTTTCTTTGACGTCGGTGCTCGTCAGATTCGACGACACACGCTACCTGCGTCTAGCTGACCTCGCCAACGCCGTCGCCTCGGCTCGAAGGCCAAAGAGGTTCGGCTTCGGGTGGATTTGGGAGATTCCTGCGTGGAAGCGCGCGTCTTTGCCGTCTAGGCTCAGCTTTCTTTTCCAAGATCCAAGTTCTTAGCTCGAAAAAAATAATAAAGTACAATGCGCAACAGTGAGGCTTTTAGATGTATGTATAAACGCTGAGAACTTAAGAATATATATTTTATTTTACTAAACTTCTAACCAACGTTACTAAAACCCTAACCGCCGAATTCACAAACCTCACTCAAATTGATGGGCCCCTCACTTCCTCGAGGAAGGCGTGAGCGTTGGCCAATCGCGACGGTGGATCCGATATCGCGATTGGCCAGCGCCGGCCCTCGCGCCTTCCTCGATGAAGTGGAGGGGCCACTCAATTTGAGTGAGGCTTGGGTACTCGGCGGTAAGTTTGGGAAACTCACCCTTGAAATCTGGGCCCCTGGCGTCCACCGAAATCAAGCTAAATACGATAACAGCGCCACCCTTTAGCGACGAGTTGAAACATGAAAGTTGCTTTACATAGCTACTACTAGATAGCCCTGCGAGATGGCGCCACCGGCCCTTGCCCGACTCGACGTCAGCCGTGCAGTTCCCGGAGTCGACGCTGCGGGAGAAATGGCGGCGTTGCGATCGCCATTAGCTCGGTTCTCGGGTACGGATGGGAGCCACTTTTTTATAGCAGGCTCTCTGGCAGTTTCCCAACTGAGTGGTTCTAGTGACGTTGCTTCTAACCTACCAAGTTTGTTTGTCTATACGACGTACGTTGGGAACATAAAAGCCGCGGGAATCCGATCCAATCCACAGAACTGCTGGAAGACGCCACGACCTTGGACACGACGCGCGGTTGCTTGCCCCCTCACCCTCGAGTCTTCTCTTTCCCGTTTTCGGGACTTGCAAAGTGGCGGAGGCCTGGAGTGACTGACCGACAGCCGACAGAGCGCGTGAGTGGCCCTCCGGACCCACGTGAGGAGCAGATCAAGGCTCGCGCAGAGGACACGGGCGAGATTTGACGGAGAGAACTTTTCCCCCGGCAAAAAGAAAAACGGCCGGAAGCGGAGCGCCGCATGATTTATCGGAATCGTGTCGCCCGACGCATTTTGTAGTGTCCTGCTTGGACACCGCTCGGAGCTGTCGTAGGATTTCGCAGCACGAGGAGGCGCTGAATTCCGTCATAACCTGCGCAATTCCACCAATTTCGGGGTTGCTGGCGGGTTGTTCTCTAGCTTTCCCTAGATCGACACGAATTGCTGAGACCGGGTCCTGCTCGAAACCAAGGAGGTTATAAGTCCTAGGAGGGGGCACGTTGCAATTTTGGTGAAGCCTAGTCATAAAAAGTTTAAACGATGTTGTGGACAACGTGACCGTAGATCTCTCTGGGAATTGGTGCGCGTGACATGTCACGTGTGAGATGGATGGTTGATTGTAGAAGGATTTCTTGCAGGCTTGCGCGCGCTCCGTCCGGTAGGTTTTACCAGATCAAAGGCTAGCTACAGTCACGTGATGTGGTCACGTTGGCCTGATAAGTGAGGAGAGTAGGGAGGAAAATGAGAAAGAGGCGAGGCGTCAAGGGAGCATGGCTTGTGGAGGCTACGCGGCTGACGTCATGCCCTCTCCCACCCTTCTATCCTCCTTGCTCGAAAGGGACGAGCAACTCGAACAACTCGGAGACGTTTGAAGCGGCAGCAGCCAATCAGGGACGCGATATTTTCACGTGACACCACTTTGGTGGTGATGATGACAGCTAAGGACTTGGTTCTGGTTTGAAATGGATTGTTAAGTTGGAAATAAACCTTTTCAGAAGGATTAGTTAGTATTCTCAACGCCAGTCCGAGATATAAAAACACGTTTTTAGCGTGTAGCTGTGCGTCCAAATAGTGCAAGAAAAATCAAATCTCATGATGATGATGGCAAGTCATAGCTCTTCGGTTGCTGCGTGTGAACGCGGGCGGCCCGTGTTGCGACTTCAAGTTGCTGGGCGGAATTGCCCCGTCTGAAGCGGGCCTCATTTCGTGAATCTGGCCTCTGTTCTTTAGCTCATGGCACTGCAACAATAACACGCCGCGACCTCCGCTGTCCCCCGCCCCAACACTGGACACAGCAACCTGCAACAAACTCTCAACAAGACGTTAAAAAAATAATATTTTTGTTTGTTTTTTTCGTTTTTGACAGTGACGTCACGGACGTCCAAATAAATTACTATTTTATTTTGACGGTAGCCGTCAACTTCCCTGTATCGACCTCCGAAAAAGGCGTCTCTTATGAGGGAGTTTGAGTATTGCGTATAGAGCAAGCACTGTGCCCTTGCGTTAGAGTTGCGTGCTCCACGTTGCACGTCGCCGTGCTCCAATCCAAGAGCGCAGTTTTGCGCTCCGCGCACACGCAGTGTGGAACACACAAAGCTAACGCAAACACACAGCAACACGTTGCGTTCGCTCCTATACGCAATACTAAAACTCACTACTGTTCCTCCGGCTTCCAACGCCAACGAAACGTACTGCAGTGACCAGACGTGCAAGCAAGCAGGCGTTCCTTCGAACTGGAAAGGCCGAAATTGGCAAAACGACCACGCGAAAAAAAATTAAAAGAAAACGAAACAAAACAAAAAAACATTATATTATAAAGAGACTTGTAATTAAAAAAATATATATATATATTTTTTTTTTTTTTTTTGGGGGGGGGGGCATTTGTTTTGGTAGGATAGACACCACAAAAGCGAAGGGCGGGGCCTCGTGCTCGGCCATTTTTGAACCAAGCAAGAGAGCGAGCAGGCAGGCAGATCTGACGGAATTCCGTGGCGCTTGATTTTTGGTGAACAATGAGGAATAATAATAATAAAAGAAAAGACTGATCGCTACGATGAAACAGAAGGGATACGGTTTTTCTCATTTATTTCTGAAGCTTTCTTTTGGTTACTTTGGCGCTAGATTCATATCAGAGCGGCTTGGACAGCTTGACCGTCCAGTCGTATTTAATTACAAACATAATAAGCATTTACTTATGAAAGAAGTAAAGATGAGCATACTATTCGACAAAAAAGAATAATCTATTCAGATAGAGATGCTAACTAAAAAGATACAAGTAATTGCTTTACAAAACATTTGTTTTACGCAGGCCCTAGTGTCTGAAAGAGCCGCTAGTGGCGTTGCGTTCGCCCTCGTAACGCTGTAGCCTGTAGTGCGTTGCGAACGTTCTACTAAAATTTGAAATAGCCATTCTGTTACGCTAAATGTAGCGGAAGTCGTAGCGCATAGCGTAGCGGGTGTGACTAAACGATCGACTGAAACCCTCCAACCTTGTAACTTACAATCGGGGCAACATACTGTGACGATTCAAAAGTGAAAGATCCCCGTGCACAGCTTTGATAGGCGCTCAAAGTGCCCGAGGAAACGGGTGCTTTGGCCTATTTGCCGTAGAAAAATGTCCCGTGGTATAAACCGAATTATTTTCGCTCGCATCTTTCCTAGAACTTGCCCTAAATCTCCGGATAGTCCGGTTATTTGCAACTGGATGTGAATTACAACATCGCTCATGGCTACTGCGAACACCTGCTAGAGAAATGGATCGCATAACTGAATTCTGCAGACTACTTTCCGAAGGTGACCCATCATTGGCCAGCACGGGCCGACGGTGCCTGAAAAGTGTTGTTCTCGGCCATAGCAACATCTTTATAATTTGATGGCAGTCGTGTGGCGAACGCAACGTTGGCATGCGCATCTCGAGATGTGTGTATAAAAGCCGAATTTTCTCAATTGACAGTCGACATACCGCCATTTACCTTCTGAAATTATGAATTAATGCCTGGTGTTACAAAAAGTGCCGCCTCTGCTCGCTGACAAAAGCTTAGAGTCTAAGACAAGTTTAGTGTGGACTTTTGTTCCAAACACCGCTACAGGATATAATAGGTTAAATGACTACTGGCACAAAATTTCTATGTAAGTGGCAGCATAAAATAATATCTCATTAGATATAAAGCATCTCTTCGAATAATTACCTGATTATTCTTCATTATTCTTTTAAATGCCTGAGTACTTATAGTTTCAGTAGTCCCAAGATACCTAACAGCAAACACTTCCAAGGCGGTTAGAATTAAAACCCAAGTAGTGCGATGGCATGCTCATGTGCACTGCGCAATCAAAATCACCGAGAAGACATTTTATTAGTTCTAAGTCGATACATACTGCACGATAGCATCGTTTGTCATACGAAATGAATAAAAAAATGGACAAGCATAGAGCTCTTCCCGAGTACAACGCTACGTGTGGTGAGAGCACAAGCAGGACCCGCGCAGCCAGCATCACAGGGATCAGGAACGCCTGCGGGTGCAAGACCCATCAACCCCTAGTGTCCTAGCACGCACATCAGTCTCCAGAGTCTGTAAAGTGGCTCACTATCATATCGTAGATCATCGCGTCCCAAAGTTGTTCGAAGTTCTCTTTTTCCACTTCCGATGAGAACACTGATGCTTTGGAAACGTCGAGGGCGTCCTGATGAAACTGAGACTCTGCCGGCGGTGGGAACTCCCTAGCAGGCAGACTACCCGCGACGGTAGATGCGGCGACGCTAGGAGACGCCATGGAGACAGTCGATGAGGGAGATGCCACGAGATCGAAGAGGACTGGAGCGGGCATCGCTGGAACGGGTATCCGAGCAGCGGGCACAACAGCAACGGCATCCAAGCCGGGCTTTCTCGCGTTCAGACCAGACTCTTGAATGGCCTTCAGGTGTGCTTGTACGTGCAAACGGTAGTACACCTCTCTCACGTAGGTTTTCGGACAATAGGTGCACTGGAACCTCTTGGGCGTTCGAGGTCCGGATGGTGCAGCGGTCTTGCGATGAGCCGCCGGGCTCTCTCGCTTGACCTGTTTCGCACGAACGTTGCAGGCGGAAAGCCTATGGGCCTCTGCGTGCGCATGCCAATGCTCTTCGCTGGCGCCAATATAATCGCAGAGGTTGCAGAGAAATCTCTTCTCCTGGACAGTCTGCGGCCACGTCGGTGCCGGAGGTTGCGTTTCAGGAACAGCCTGGAAGTGCCGAGGCTCGACGCCACACGCGGCACTCTCACTTGGGTTTTGGACGCTTTGGTACGCCATAGCGCTGAAGGGAGGCTGGCCTTGAAAAGCGTTGAAGAGAATCGACTGGGGTCCCGTCGCAGCGTTGTTCCACATACTGTTACTCGCTGCTTCGTACTGCGGCTGCTCAAGGGTGCTGGTTGGTACCTCGATGAGACCTTGTTGCATCTGGTTCACATAGAACTGCTCGCTGCCAGGAAGAGCCTGGATGTCACCAGGCTCGACGTAACACGCGGCACTCTGGTTTAGGCTTTGGACGATTTGGGGCGCCGTAGCACTCACCGGAGGCTGGCGTTGAACAGCGTTGAAGAGGATCGACTGGGGTCCCGTCGCAGCGTTGTTGCACACAATGTTACTCGCTGCTTCGTACTGCGGCTGTTCAGGGCTGCAGGTTGCTACCTTGCTGATACCTTGTTGTATGTGGTTCACGTAGAACTGCTTGCTACACGTCGGCGCCATTGGCAGGGGATCGCTGTGAAAGTGAAGTTCGCTTGCCTGTTGACTGAAGAACGCCATCCGCACCCGTAGTTCGGCGCAGCCGTGAAATCTTCTGGGGAGTCAATTCGTATCTGTTCTGCAGCTCAATGTCGGGGCTTCGAAAGGCAGATGAGGTTTGCTGGCGTAAATAACTCCAGAAGAGCGATCTAAGAAGTGATTACTCCACACCCGCCAGTGCTCAAATGACGAATAAATTTCACCTGCCAGTCTTCAGGGTAGTAGGGAAAGGGAAACACTGACTCATCCCTGTCCATTCTTCCCATCCGAGGAACCCGCTGCGACCATCTGACCCTGATTTCTTTGGGACTAGCTAAGGTCCATTATCTAGGTTATTGAGGTCATTCTGACCTCTCGAAAAGGAAAGTAGAGTTCAAACCGAACAATGGTCGGGGCAAAAAATGGACCCCTAAAAACTGAAGCTATAGAACGAACAAAAAATAAAAAGGGGAGAAACTAATGCTTAACATCAGCTATCTATACCTCACAATAAACGCATCATGGTAATAAACCATAAAAGAGGTGACCGTGTTTGTTGCCTTTCGCTGGTTTTCGAAGAAAGCGCAATAATGAGACTTACATTTTCTCATATTTTATTTTCTTGCCGAACACTCTTTTTTTTTTTTTTAATGAACGAATGATATGGTGTAAATGCCAGAGCCCATTTTTCAATTATTTCTCAGTCCTGGTCGAGTTTCTCTCAAAGTTGTCATTTTGCGCCCGTAGCTTTCGCTGCACTCCAAGCTAAGTGGGAACCATCACGTAGGGTGCCTGACACTCTATTCGCATCCAGTCAACGTCTGGCCTATTCGCCAGTAAAGGACGCAAAGATGAATGGCCCCAGTGACGAAGCGGTGTTCTTCCAAATTTTGCTCGCTGAAAAATTCCTATAACTGCTGTGCCTCCAATACGAAACAACGACATAAAATCTCAGCTCTGGCCTCAGCTACGGTGTACTTCCTCAACGAAGAAACGCGGCCAAACTGTCACACTGTACAAGTGTGCCTGCTCTGGTGCGGAATGCGATCACGAGGAAAATATTAAGAAACAAGAAGAATTTGAACGCCGTCGAAGCACAGGTCAAAGCTAATAAATACGACAAGAGCGTGAGCCAATAGATGCCGTGTCACGCGTTCCAAAGTAAAAAGGATCAAAAGAAAAAGAAGCATCGGGGCCCCAGATATTCAGATGTCACCACCCAGAGATAAGAAACGCCTACCCTAGCGGTAGTGGCACGAATCTGGCACTTTCGCTTGTCTTACGACTTTGAATCTAGCCGATTTCGGAAGCCGAAAGGTGTTTATTCGTTCTTCGACACAAAATAGAAAAAAAATTAAAAAAAAAACTTGGCGATGGAGTTATAAGAAGTTCGAGGCCTAATCAGGTGAGCTTGTACTATCCAAAATGAGGGCGCCAAAGTTTGTTGGAAGCTTGAGCTCAGAAAGCGTCTGGGCCTTATATGGCGGGTGAGTGCATTGAACCTCGCTGATTCACGTCAACCAGGCTGTTCTATCTGTTAGCTTCAAATAGTCGAATATTTAAAAAATATTAAAAACGTCGCCTTCAATAAGAAAAAAAAGAAGAAAGCAACGTGTTTACAAAATGGAAAAACAAAATGCAATAAAAAAGACCTAGTTACTAAACATGAGTACGGTACGCGGAGGCTCTAGCGCAGCCTCCAGTTCGCAGGGAGCAATAACAAGCCTGTGCTTCGACGGACATGCGCGGAAAGCTACCTATTAGCCCCGAAAGCGAACACAACCGTCGCTGGGGTCACCGCGCCCTGATTGGGTGAGGTGTACCGTGACGTCAGGCGCAGGACTCCGCTCCGCGATCTCGCATCGGCTCGCTTCCCAGCACCGGTTTCCTGGTTTGGCGTTGTGTGCCGCAAGCTCTTCGAGGAGCTGGGCCTCGTTTACTCGGTGTACAAGACGTTGAGTTAGGACGATATAGACGTGCTTCCGTACATTTTAGAAGCCTGCTTGTCACTTTCACCTTTATAATTGTGTTAAAAATCCCGAAAGCTATCGGCGAAGGCGATTCCGCCGATGAACCTCCCCGTCCGTCCACACGACGCAAGGCAATCTTGCGAGGGGCTGGTGAAGTGTTTCAGACGCTGGAATTCTGTTCCTTGCATGTTCATGATTTAGGACGATATTACATCCCGCTTTCAAGGCATATGAAGTGGCATTTATATCATGGGCCTTTCGGTGGTCGGCAAATTAGCTCGCGACCCCGACTCTGCACTGCCACTCTGCATGCGCTGGTTCGCAGATGTTTTAAAGGCCATGTGTTGGATGATTTTGGAAGTGCTCGTGGAACAGAATTGTTTTACATAAATGTAGCTTTCTTCGTGAATTAATTATATAGTTTATACACCTATGCAAGCATATTTCTTAGAAGATGCACAATTACAGTTGCATGTATGATATGTATTGAACTGCCCAAGATATGCACAGCAATAGTACCGTAATTTGGAATGGTTATACTTTTTCTGACATTCTTTATTCCAGCCTTGGGTATTCGGAAAATACACCATTTAGTTTGAATTGTCATTTATTTCCAATTAAAAGAGACACTGCTGCAGGTCCCCAAAAGCTTCCTCAGCCTCCAAACTCCCTACAGCTGGACTCTCTGACAACAGAGGAAAACAGGCGTAAAAGCAAGCATTCGAAGGTCTGTCCAGTGGTAGATGCAGCACTAGTAGCAGAAAATGTGGAACCTGTGAAGTGTGACACTCTGCGTGAGAAAAACTTCTGGTATTTTAGCTTGAGGACAATTCGATTTAAGTAAAATCTTAATTTTAGGGCTAAAGGGACTAATAGCGAGCTGCTAGGCACCTTCGCCTACGTTTGTTATACATTACTTGAGGGTTGATATAAACAAGTCCACAGATACCACCCGTGTAGTCCATTGAAATACTATCCGAATGCAACAAAGGTCAAATGCAAGCAATGTATAATATAATAAATGTTCCTTGTTTTTTGTTTTTTTACTTTGCCCCTGTACTTGGGCTGTCTCACTTGTGATTCTCTCTCCAGAGCCCAGACTGTATTTAGCATGTACCTCGAGCAGCATGCAGCTTTTCTGCTTCGGCAATCTTGTTTAAAAACAGAGATACAAAAAAAATAGTATGCATAACCTGCCGATTCATTCAGACCATCAGCAGCATTTATTTTGTGAGATGTAAATCTATAGTGATGCTCCTGCAATTGTGGCCATATTTCTTTATTTTCATATACCAGCTGTGATTCATGCGTTGCCTGCCCTGTCAACCAGGCTTAAAATGTTGGTTGAAGTTTCGCCTGCAGCTACAGGCCCTACCTCAATAAAGCCACATATAAAAATTTACACTTCCTACGAAAAACACGCCAAAAAAGAATTAAATAGAAACGAGCGCGCCGACAGCTAGCGTCGTCACAGCCTCCACAGGGCGAGTGGAGCGAGTCGGGGAAAAATTCTCTCCTCGCCGTGACGTCCCCCCGGTTCGCCGTAAGGGGGCGCCACGCGAACTTCTCGGGGCTAATAGGTCGTGCGGAACCCAAACGAGATTTGCTCATTTCTTTTTGTACGTTGACGAGTGTTAACGCTCTCTTTGATGAAACCCATTGACGAAACAAGGCTGCCAATGGTTAGCATATAGACGCTTTCAGGCAGCTCCGCATGGGCGCCGCCATAAGGCTGCGGTCCCACGGCGGCCATGACATATGACGCTTACCGCGCGTTTTTGAAATGCGGTTGTGGTGTGTTCAAGCTTGCTAAAATTATGTGTTACATATCATCATGTAGTAGACAACATTATCCTTCTTCTGATGTAGGATTTGTTTTCCTAATGCAAAAAGCTAATTCAGTGGGCACCCGCGAATATTGGCCTTTTCGGCAAAACATGGTTTCGTAGTACAGTGGCGCAGTGTGCACTACTGGAGCGATTTCTTTCAAATTTTAGAATGTTATAAAAGAAGAGAGCGTTCATTGTCAACCGAAGCCTTTTTTTGTTTTTTTTCTTTATTTTTGCAGATATTTATTTTAGAAAAACTGATTTCGCGGAAGCACATTCAGTCGCGAATTTTTTGCCGCCTACTCAGTCATTTTATTTGAAACGTTTTACAGGTGTTTGCAATTATAGTCAAAAGAGCTACGCTAAATTTCATTGTAATATGGCCTAAACTTTTCTCGGAATACTCACGTGAAAATTGACAAAAACGGTCAATTTTGGCAAACTTCATTTGGTAGTACAGTGGTACAGCGCTTAGGGATTGGCACAGTTGAACAAAATTGTAGGCCCGCAAAGAAAAACATATTCTGCTTTGTCAACTGAGGTCCTTTTTCTAAATTTCAACTCGGATTGTTTATAAAAAAAAGTTTAAATATTGGCAAAATCACGAATTTCTTCATAGTCAGAAACGACTATTCTGTCCCCTTTTGGCAAGCATTTAGGCCGATATTTTTAGTATGAAATAGAGTTTACTGTCCCAGGTCCTGATTATCAGCCCACATGTTTTGATAATCGTGCCTAATTATGAAAGAAATCATAAAAAATACAAAAATATAAATTGGATGTCTGGTTGCGCCGTCTATGTGGTGGCGGCTGAAACGTGACTACGCGAAGTTCAGGAAACCGCCAAAGATGGCGCTGATTCCAGCTGTGGTTGCCAGCTTCGGAAACTGGTTGTACACTTGGTTTCTTGCAAAATAGCGTGCTAAAAAACTTGGTCGAAACTCATGTGGTCCTTTATAACACGGTACGTTCCGCTAACATAGCTTTTAGGACGATTTTCAATCGCTTTTCATATTGTCAAACGATTTCTTTTTTTATGCCAGGCTCCACTGGTTTACATTCCGCTGAATACAATCGTTCACGCAATCGACATTGAAGTTTCAAATCACCAAAATCGCCAGTTCCGCGTGGACGGCGTCGACACGCAGCGTGACGCACGTGCTTCTGGTACAGTACTTCTGGTGCGTGTGCACGTACGTGTTTGCTGCGTGGTTCTTCGGTTGCTGCGAGTTTTCGCGTATTTATTGTGCACTGCTTACCTTCGTCTGCGCATGCCTCTCATCCTTGTAACTATCCCTGCTCTGTGTGCCCAGCGTGAAGTTTGTGTCTGTCTTTTCGTTCGCTGACTAAGCTCGTGTCGGTGTCCTTCCTACTGGCTGCTGTTCGTGTTTGCGTCTCGTGTGTGTCGCTTTGATTACTCTTTAGGTCGCCTGTTTATGGGGCGGAGCAAGCGGTGGGCGTCGCGCCAGCGGTGGGTCGTGATTGGGGAAACAGCATAGCAGACGACGCCGACTTTGGCGCGTTTCTTCTGCGCAAGCGCGTATTGTCGTTGATATCGCTACTTCGCGCCGTGATGATGCGCTGATCTACAGGCCGGTCGGCGCTCGCATGATATTGTTGAAAATTCTCGAGCGTGTACTTACGTGTCGAAAGCCATAATAGAATTAAAGTGGATATTTGGCCGGCAGCCGGCATACTGTGGCTCTGAAAACAAATTGCTAGGAGTGCCCTCTCATTCGCTGGTTCCACGCCGGGTGCGCGCAGTCCGTGCTTCTGGCCGCCGCGGCCGCCCAAATGCGTTTCTCTGATGCTTGTTTTGTTCTGAGTAAACAATAGATTCCTGCTGATATTCTCCTTCGTAATCTTCACTCTTGACAACTCTTTAGTGTTTGCAGGAACTCCGTCAAATTTGATGATAATGCATGTGCAAGTACAACTAGAAGCTCATGGTTGCAAGAATAGGTTTCCTGGATTGTGTGCATCTTTCTGATAAGATGATCGGTCTCCACAAATTGCACTTCCCCGCTTCGGGAGCACGGCCAGCGGAGGTTCTCTGTCGGTCATCGAACCTCACACACGTGAAGCGTTGTCAAAGCTGTGATACACCGGGCGTTTAATTATTATTATTATTTTCTGAAAGAAATCACACTTTTGGTAAAGAAATGATTCCTACGGGATAACATTATCGGCTGCGGCGGACGTAAGGGTACGAGCGTAAATTGACAGATAGTGGCCTAATAAACTAAAATTTGACATTTAACTTTTTAATTAGAGACTCTATGATCCATGTTGCAGTTGCGATTTTCAATACCATTAGTAAAAATTTTCTGACAGTGACGCCCTTGTGTATCTACGCTCGTGCCATTACGTCCGCCGCGACTGATGTTATCCCGTAGGAATCGTATTTTTATCGCCAGTATCTTTTTTTTTTATTTGATTTTCACTCTTAGAAAAGGTCACCGCCGTTTATCAAGGAAACTATATTGAAAATTCGTTGAAGCGTTATCTGCTGCCGTGGGGATTCGAAGAACATTCACAAACACACCGCAACGCAGGAATTTAGGATCGTAGACCAGAGGCAGTTAGCGCTGAGCCAGCCGAGCGCGGTAAGCTTTCATTGCGCGTCTCGAGGAATCGATTGACGGGTGTCCCTTGGAGTTGGCCGCTGCCACTCCGTTGGGTCGCCCCGCTCCGTTGAGCCAGCAGAGGCTGACCAGCGGACCATGTGGGGCTGGTTACGGTGCCTTCATGTGGGCTTTGCTAGAGTGATGCCAACTGCCTGTTTCCCTTTCCCAGACCCTCTCCCACCGCCATTTCGTTCCTTCCAATGTTTCCTCATGCGCCGGAAAGTGGCCTTTGTGTCCACCGGTCCCCATATCCGAGGGGGAAAACGCTGATCCCCCTCCGTGACTTCCACAACGCTACTCTGAACTTGTGTGATGAGGCATCACCCTATTGCAAAACGCACATGAAGGATTCCTAGGGATGGCTAAACGGAGCGGCGGTGGGCAAGATGTCGTCAATGCCAAACTGCCGCCGTGCAATTTTATTTTATTTATTTTGTTAGGGGGGAAGTCGTGGTTCCTGGCTCTTGTGTGAGCCGTTGGTGGCTCACGCAAGGCTCATCAGCGCACGAGTATCACAGCCGCCTTGAACGACACTCGCAGCTTGATTCCCCGAAACCAGCACTGTCTGCTGGCTCAGCAGCGATTGTCGCTCCGTTGAATAATGCCATGTTCCCGTCAAATGCGTAGTTCTCGCAACGTTCCTAGCTGTAGACAGAAAGAAAAATTGCACCCGGTAACGGTGTCCAATTTTAGGTCGCTCGCCCTCCCGCGGACGAACGGAGAACCAGAGGAACGGGGACGGCGGTGGTGGTGGCGGCGCGGAAGCGGTGGCAGGGACGGTCGGCCTTGATGCGTAAAGCCGTTTTAACAAAAAAGTGAGCGCGTTCAAATAGGAATTATTGTGCTCCGCCTTGCAACATCGTTGCACGAAGGACCGGGATGTCTAATTACATTAGAGACTTTTTGTATATCGCATACGCTGCGGATTTCTGGTCTTGTGCATGACCGCCAGCTCAATCTGTGCTCAACGTGGCGGCAAACGCTCCCGCTAGTAATGTAGAACTCTAGCCTATGGTCTACGAAAAGTCTATTCTTTGCCCTAAAGCGCGAGACACATGCGCGAAAAATCCATCCGATCCGACGTCCGATCCGGCAATATGACTGCATGATCAGAAAAGTTTGGTCGCTTCGCTTACGGAAATTCGGATCGGCGTTTCGACTGTCGGATCGGACGATTCTGCCGTCCATGTGTTTCGCGCTTAAGCGCGAAACACATGTACGACGAAACCGTCCGATCCGACGTGCGGGACTGCCGCAATGACCTTGGGGGGCTGAGGGTTTTCGTAGCACCGGAGGGCGTTGAAAACCCTCGCCTCCGACCGTCGTATTGCGCTGATCGGACGTCGGATCGGACGGTTTCGTCGTACATGTGTTTCGCGCTTTAAGCGCAAAACACATGCGCGTCCAAACTGTCCGATTCGGCGTGCGAACCGCCGGAACGACGTCCGAGGGCAAGGGTTTTCGTCGCAACGGAGCGTCGGACGGGGCCTCCGTCCGGCGACGGCGTGCGTCCAACTTGCTAGATATCGCCGCACGGCTGTGCGATTTTCGGACGGCCGCAGCCAATGGCAGCACGGATGCCGCGAAGGTCATGTTGTCACGTGACATTCGGCCCGATCGGGCGAGGAGGCGCTTCGTGGTTCGGGCGGTTCGGGGAAGCGGATATTCCCCCTTTTACAACGCCTACACGCACACATGTGGCGGTAGTGGCGGTGCGCGGTGAAGGAGATGGACGCCATCGAGTTTTCTCGCGCGCGCAAAACAAGCTGCTGATCTCGCGCGCCATAGCAAGCCGGCCTTCGGGGACCGATCGAGGCCGTCGAAACCCGAATGTACTCCGTTTCACCTTACGATGGAGAGCAGCGGACGCTACGAGCCATTCCAATGCCGTGTGAGTGTCACGTCAACTTCGGGAGAGACGCAGCAATGCGCGGTGTGCGTAGTCACGTGATTTGTACGCAGTGCTTGCTTCGCTGGGATGGCTCCTAAGGTCCGCTGCGGTCCGTCGCGATTAAGTGATGTTGAGCAGAAAAGTAACCTCACGGAAAATCTCTACACACGCACACTTTAATAGAATGTAATAAAAATATTATGTTTGCTTTAAAGTCAGAAAAACCAAGGGCGAGGGTAGTATTTTAGTTTTCTAGGCTAGGTGGCGCGAGCTACCGCCCGTTATAGATATAGCCATTAGCATTCATCCATCCATTCGGTAGAGGGATTCCCAAAACTGGGCGGAGCTGAACGGAGCGACGCAACGACGCGTCGGAAGCCATGTGTCGCGAACTGTCCTGTGCGGCGATTCGGAGCAGCCATCTTCCCGACAGTTCGCACGCCGGACCGGACAGTTTTGACGCGCATGTGGAGAAAACTAGTCGCGCTATGTCGAGCAATACACATCGGGAATGGGTTCGCGTTTTAAAGCCGTTACAAGGAACATGACCATCTATTCCAAGAACTTTCAAAAGACAGATAACGCGCATTTGCTTTCAGATAATTACAAAGTAAATAAAGAAATTCCCGAAACATGTTAAGCGTGTCTGTGTTAGCCAGTCGTTCGTGACGAGAACCTAGAACGGGCAGTTCTAACGTGAGGGGCCGCAACGTTGCAAATAACACGGTACCAAAAAAAAAGATTTACGGTATATTAAAACATTTATTTTTGATGGAGCAATAAATAAAACCCCTAAACACGCCGATTATGGTAATAGGCAGTTTTAGCATAGCGTTACCGCAGGCTACCGTGAGCACGGCAACGCTTCTGGCACGCGCTGAAAATAGTGCTTCAATGGCGCAGCGCGAGCTTCCGGGTGTAATGCTACACCGCACGGTAGCCTGCGGTAACGAACTTCCTATCAATAACCATAGAGCAGTTTGATCACGTGTTGCAATGCACTAAAGCCGAGATGGTGAGCAGCGAGTTGCGAGCCTGTGACACGAAGACATCAATACTGTGAACGCTGCTCTTCCGAAGCTGGACGGTCACCATGCGTGGCACTTTTTAGAGCACTAATGGCCAGGCAAAGTGCAAACACGCTATTTTTATCACCCTCAAAAATATTCTGCCACAATTCGTGACGTTGCCGGTGCCTAAAACGCGCTCGCCCACCACAAAGCTTCGCAAGTTGAGGGTTCCGCAACCTTTAAATATCAGAATGCCCGTTCTGCTAACGCGAATCAACATCTCCGTCACCCGTAATATGATAATGCCCTGACCACTTCGCGTTTGTAGAAAAAAAATCATTTTTAGCGCACTGACCAGCGTCAGAAAGCAGGCGCACAGGAAATCCTGGAGAATCTATCCCCGTCTCTTCCGCCATCTTGGAACTACCACCCCGCCACCTATAGGGCGTTGGAGTTGCGAATAGCGTCGTCACAGCCTCCACAGGGCGAGCGGGGCGAGTCGGGGAAAAATTCTCTCCTCGCCGTGACGTCACCCCGGTTCGCCGTAAGGGGGCGCCACGCGAACTTCTCGGGGCTAATACAGTTACGTCCTCGCACCCGTGCCTTTGCCAGCCTTGTACACAACTTATGCAACATCGAAAAAGTATAGTTCAAAATTGGCGGTCCCACTTTTTCATACCGCTGCAAAACCCCATCTCGCTCAGATCACTTGGCAGCTGGACAAGTTGGGGCAGGGGGCCTTCAGTTGGGGATTATCCGGTACATTGTCCCCTGAACAGTGAACGTACGCGCGACGCGCCAGAGGGTGAACACGTGAAAGGAGGGGCGTAAGAGCGGAGAAGGAAACTCAAGGTCGCAAGCGACAGGAAAAAGGGTTTCGAAATTGGCGCGCAGGTTCCGCAGCATTTGCTCACACGGCGGGTGGCCGTAGCGCCGGCTTTCCTGCACGCCCTGGATGCTTTGCTCCTCACGTGACTAAATTTGGCGAATAGCGGCACCGCGCGCGCCGCCGCGCATGGAAAACAGAAGAGGAGGAGCAGGAGGCGAAAGCAGGGGAACATACGCCGGGGCGCGAGCAACGTCGGCAGAGCGACCGTAGCGGTGGCTTTCTTGCACGGCGCCGGATGCTTTGCTCCTCACGTGATGGATCTCGGCGAATAGCGGCGTGGCGGCGCGGGAAAACAAATGCGCAACTCTGCTCCCCCTTCGGGGGAGCATATCGAGGAACTCTAGCTCACACGAACAGCCAACGCCGCCCTGGTGGTTCAACTAATGTCTTGTTCAAGATGGCCGCCGTGGTACCGCAGCTCGCAGCTCCTGAGCCCTATGCAATTCCAATGACAACTTTTTAGTCTTTTTTCTCAGCCACCACCGAACGAATTGACTTGGGAAAGGTTTTCTTAGAAAGATAATAAAAAAAAACTTAGTAATAATGCGGCACTACATTTCCGGATCTCAAAGTTTAAAATTTTTTACGGGAACTTAAAGGCCCCATAAAATGAATTTTGAGCTGGGATGAATCAATTTAGATTGGGATTTTACTAATAGCACATCGTTCGGTGGGCCAAAAGAAAAAGGTAGAAAGTCAAAAGCCTGACTTTCGGCAGAAAAATTTGAAAACACAGGGGACTCTTTTGTACCTCCTTCCCTTCGTAAGCTCTCTGCCTTTTCACTGTGATACATCCGCGGTCCCCAAAGCGCGTCACTGGGTCCCAACGCACGTCACACAACACCGCACTTTACTTATTCCCTTCACTCTTAAGCTGACATTGCGGTGGAAGCTACGCGCTTGCCGGACCAATCAGCTGCCTCCCTTTCATCACCTGACATTCTCTGCACCTTGGTATGCGCGAGAGAGCGTGATCACGTGGCAAAATTGAGGCTGGCCCAACGAGCACGTAGCTTTCACAGCACTGTCAGCTTCGGGGTGAACGGAGAGGGGAAGCAACTTTTGTCTGAATTTTGAGCGAGGGGCTAATCTTCTAAGGGGAGAATGGCTGTGTCCGGGTACACAAACGAGAGTCCGAGCAAGAGGGGCTCCCCCTTTCCGTCTTCTTGAACTGCTTGATAGAATGCGCGATTTATGAGTTGAGGAGAAAAGCTGAACAGGAAAAAGTTGGAAAATCGTTTCATGACCCCTTTGAAGTTGCTTTCAAAAGGCCCTTTTTTCGTTCCGTTCTTCATGAACATCTAAAAAACAATCAGGACCTAAACACAAATTCAGGCACCACAGTATTGAAAAGTATGAATGTTTGAATATATCTCTAACAAGATCTTTTTTCCGGAGATTCTCATTGTGATATATTTTAACCAAGTTTGTAGCCCATCAAAATGTCAGAAATCCAGCTGTCAGCTGGCGCCATCTATGAGTGTGTCGGCAATACTTCCTCTTGAAATTGTGCAATGTGTTATTGCGCCCTGGACTACTTGCGTCTTCAAGGTCAGTCCGATCGCGTCGGAATTTTAGGGGAAAACCTCCCGAAAAGCAGGTGGGGGAGAAGAAGGGTTCTTTATTGTTTCTATTTTTTTTTTGTTCAACGGGTAAGATATTTTGCGAGTAGCGCGGGCGCTTGTATGTCTGATGGCTCTCTTGTGTCCGTTGTTTTTTGCCCCTTACACCATGATTTCCTGTACAGTCGAAGTAAGCAGGCAGGGCTGATTTTTTTTATTTCAAATAAAAAGTTCTTTTTATATATAAGGTGGTAAACTGGGTCAGTTGATTGACGTTATACATGATGGGGAAAACAGCTAAGAAAACATGGACAATGAAGGGGAACATACACGACAGGACAATGCTGTACTCGCAACAGAAGAATTTTAATAAGGAAACAAAGACAGAAAAAAACATACACAGTCAGTCATGCCTCGTTAATATGGACGCCTCCATTCCCTCCAAAAATCGTCCATAATGAGAGTTGTCTATATTAACGAGACGAAAATGCATGTATTTTCCCAGTTTGTCCTCGAAAATGGTGTCCATATGGCGGGGTATCCATATTAACTGGGTCCATATTAACGAGACATGACTGTATCTTAAAATATTGCACACAAACATGGTACCACTCTCGCGAACCGTGTAACGTGTAAATAAACTACCCGTTCACTATGTGACTCATCTTTTCCAGCAGGAAGGATAATTCTTTTGCGGACAGCGCCAATGAAGGTTCACTAACACACGAATGACCAAAACACGAAATGTGGAAGGAATCTGTAATCTCTCTCGTCACCCTATCCTTGTGTGCGCCCAGAACGGTGACGCTGCCAAAGTCAGGCCGACATTTGCACTCTCTGCAATGAATTGGCAAAAGCCCCTCAACCGTGGCTCCGAGCGAATATGAAATTTCTCGTAATCTATCATTCAAACATCTTCCTGTTCACCCTATGTAGCACCTGTTACATGACAAAGGTGACTGATTGATCACAAAATAATTGACCGAATGTGTCAATCCCACATGTCCTCCACGTGGCCTCCAACACTAAAGAGTGTCCACGCACTCGGAAGTGCACCGTGGCCGGTCCTGTTCCGTAGCTCTGTAGGCGAACTTCCTTGTCATCGTCACCAGCTCTGGAGTGCTCAGTTTTGGTTCAAGGCTAAACTTGGGGCGATGGTACCTTTCGTATCACCGACGTGCTTTCTGAAAGTCGACTGATCGATGAGATGCCGGAATTTCCCTACGCACCCCTCCAAGGGTGGGGGTGGGGGGGTGTACACCCTCCCCCTTGTTTTTCTGAAGGCACCCCCTTAATTCGCAACGACTCCTCTATTCTCAGTGCCCCCTCTACCCCCTCCCCCCCTCCAAGGTACCATGGGACGATGGCAAGGGAGGTCGCCTACAGAGCTACGGTACAGGACCGGCCACGGTTTACTTCTGGGTGCGTGGACACTCTTCAGTGTCTGAAACCACGTGGAGCACATGTGGGATTGACACCTTTGGTCAATTATTTTGTGACCAATCAGTTACCCTTGTCATGTAACAGGTGCAACCTGGGGCAAACAGAAAGATGTTTGAATGGTAGATTTCAAGAACATTCATATTCTCTCGGAGCCACGGCTGGGGGCTTTCGCCAATTCGTTGCAGAGAGTGCAAATGTCGGCCTGACTTTGGCAGGGTCGCCGTTCTGGGCGCACACAAGGTTAGGGTGACGAGAGAGATTACAGAGGCCTTCCACATTTCGTGTCATTGTCATTCATGTGTTAGTGATCCTTCATTGCGCCGTCGGCAAAAGAGATATCCTTCATACGGGAAAAATTAAGTCACATTGTGAACGGGTAGCTTATTGACATGCTTCACAGTTGGCGAGAGTGGTCCTTTGTTTCCGTGCCACCTTTTAAGATACTGTGTTTTTTTCTGTCTTTGCTTCCTTATTAAAATTCTTCTGTTGCGAGTACAGCATTGTCCTGTCGTGTATGTTCCTCTTCATAGTCCGTGTTTTCTGAACTGTTTTCCCCATCGTCTTTTTATAATGGCTGCTACTGCAAACTGTATGCCCCCCCCCTCACCTCCCTCCCGGAATTCGAACGGATTTACGCCCCTGCCCAGGGCAAGCACAAACGCCAAATTAAAGGAACTAAAAAGAAACAAAAAGAAAACGTTCCGGAAAAGAAAGAAGGCACCACCAGTGGAAAAACAACAAAATCCAAACGTGCCCACCAAAAAAAAAAAAAAGAATGGCAGTATTTATTTTGATGTTAGCTTTCAAAATACTTTTAAATATTATGTTTACGTTTGTGACGGCACTTCCTGAAGACATCAAAAACATTTTCCTGTCCCCCGTCAAAATATTTGGGTAATTATTTTGACGTCTCAAACTTAAGAACTTTGGAGCTTCGGAGTCCGGACTGGGGAGCGATCGAAGGTGGCGGTCAAAGAGATGTCATCTTGCTCGCAGGCAGCGTCGCGGTTCAACACGCATTCAACACGACTGCTGCTCTTGTGACCTTTTAAGTGATGTGGAATACGAAAAGACCTTCTCAAAGTACATAACAATAACAATACTTTAACAATACTTTATTTCAACTCAGGAGAGCTGGGGTGTGCTGGAAAGGCCAAAGGCCCGTATCGAGGGGCCCAGCACAGCCGTCGGGCCGAAAGTAACGTTTGCTTGGTCGTGCCAAACATTACAGAATGCGGCACACTGATGCTTTTGGTGATTTATTAAAAGCCTTATGTGTCTCATCAGGGGTTTCCCCAAGAATTGAAATTAGGGGGGTATATGAGGGGGCATTGAGAATAGAGGAATAGAGAAGTCGTTGCGAATTTAGGTGGTGCCTTCAGAAAGACAAGAAAGGGGGGGGTACACCCCCCTCACCCGGTAACCGGACAAAAGCTCACCGGACGAAAGCTCACCGGACAGAAGCTCACCGGACAAAAGCTCACGGGACAAAAGCTCACCCGTTTTTTCACAGACCCAAACAAAAGCTCACCTCTTTTCTTTTTTTGCTACTTGGGCGAAACACGGTTGGGATAAAGTGCGGACGCGATGGACATTGCACCATTTTTAGGAGAACTGGCATTCGATCCCATGGAAATATGTCGACAGATAAGCCAACAAGCAGAAAAGCAACGATTTGGGACCAACATTTAGGTCACTGAAATTGAGTGGAGCTGATAAGATCAAGCTTGCTTGGCTCAAGGTATTCGGAGCACCCTTGTGCCATTCCCAAGAAACTTCGTGAACCGAAGTTTTTGAACCCGAAGAGTGATCGGAGAAGCGAAGTCACCCTTCGGTGGCCTCTCTTTTTCATTGTGGTTATCTCACGCTAGACGCGCATATTGCCACGCGCGTCGGCGAGCAAGCGCGTGCGTGGCCGAGTGGTGGGGATTCCACTTCCGGCTGCCGAGCGCGACGGACGTGTTATCATGAGCTCCGTCGGAGCGGTGAAAACGGCCGCGTCAGGCCGTGGTTTTTCTGTTTCTGGATCCCCCGATGATTACCAGGTTATCTTGCCTCCGCTGCCCAACGGATACGTTGTGACTAACGCAGTCTTCCTGCATTGTGATGTGAAAGGACGTCCGTACAAGATACAAGATTTCCGTCAAGAGTTACAACGGCTGGACGTGATGAAGGACCTGGCGGCTGCCGGGCCCCATCAAATGAACCACGTGTGGTTGCTGAGGCTACACTCGCTGGCGGCGAAGCAAAGGCTGGTCGATGCGAAAGAGCTGACTGTGAAGGGGGGCCGCTGCCTCGTCATTGACCCAGCGAGCTTGGCGGTGACACTCAAGCTGCACTGGGTCCCGTACGACGTTCCCAACGTCCTTGTGAAGAAAGAGCTGGAGCGCTACGGCAAGGTCGCCGACGTCACCAGAGAGCGATTCCGGGAGAAGGGGTTTGAGGCTGTCGAGTCGAACACCCGGATCGTGCGCCTGACTCTCCAGGAAGGCAACACCGTCGACAGCCTTCCCCATGAGCTCCGTCTGGAAGGATGTAAGGTGTTAGTCGTGGTGCCAGGACGAGCTCCGCTCTGTCTCCGCTGCCGGCGTAAAGGTCATATTCGCCGAGATTGCCGCATTCCTCGCTGCTCCGACTGCCACCGCTACGGCCACGACGCAGAGGACTGCGTCAAGACGTACGCAACCATGGCTCGTGACCGAAACGAAGACGACCACTCCGACTTCCTCATGGACGTCGCGGAGGCAGAGGAAGCGGTAGGAGGCTCTTCGCCGCACCTGCCTTCACCTCCCGACAACGGTGGGTCCCCTGCCCCTGCAAGCTCCAGCCCTCCTGTTTCCGCGACTCCACGATACGCCACAGAAGGTACGCCAAGTGAACCAGGGGCGGTGGCCGCGGACAGCATGAACCCAACTACCCCAGAAACAAAGGTCACCCACCCCGCAGCACGCGAACCGAAATGCGCAGGTGACGGCGGTTCTGACGGCACGGTAACCAAAGACCTGGACGAAGACACGACCGATGGACAGCCCCCAAGCGACTCCGAGACTCATTGTCTCCTCGCAAGAAGTCGACACAGAACAAGACACCAACACAAGGTCTTGGAACACCCCTGACACCAAAAAGAGCCGTGTAGCGAAATCACTAGTTCTTTCCGACGACCAACGACGGAGGGAACCGAAGTGAGGACGACGAAGGATGGGGGGCAGGTTCCAATGGCTTGGTGGACGGGGACTGCGGGCGCGGCTGCTCGTGCGAAAGATGGAACGATGTCGAAGAAGACGGGCACTACCACAAGTGGTCCGGGTATGTGTCGCCATGACGCAGTTAAATTACCGCCGAACGCTGTCCCGTCGAGGCAACACATACCGGTTCTTGTAAGCACCGTGTTTTCCGTCTTGCCTCCTCTTGCCCTCTAATGCAACTTGCAAGGTCCCTGCGTGTGGGCACGTTAAACGTGCGGGGCTTATGTGCCCGACGCCGCCAATATCAAGTAAACCGCTTGCTTATCGAGAAAGATCTGGATATTGTTGCGGTGCAAGAAACGAAGATGGAAAGTGAGGCCCAGACGGAAAGCATGGTGCGAATTTTTGAGGCGCGATACGACGTTTGCGTAAGCTACGCCGTTGGGAATTCGGGTGGGTGTCTTTTGTTATTAAGGAAGTCTTTAGGGACCGTTGAACAAGTGGTTAGCTGTGAGTCTGGTCGATTTGTAATGTGTGATTTTCTTAGTTCTAGTCATAAGTTTCGAGTCCTGTGCGTTTATGCCCCCACTAGAATGAATGAGCGCTTAATGTTTTTTGAGCATCTGGAGCAGTATGTACAAACCGACAGACTAGTTATTTTTCTCGGCGACTTTAACTGCGTGTGTGCACCGCAGGACCGTTCAAACAATACTCGGTACAGAGACGCTAGCACAATATTTTTAAGCGACATGGTCGAGCAGTACGGGATGGAAGACGTTGGTCACTCCGTGTCAGGAGCGTCAAGTATGCGTTTTACGCACTTCCAAGGGGCCAGTCATGCCCGCTTGGATAGGGCCTACGTCTCACTTGACCTCGTCGGGGCGTGTAAGAAGTACACAGTAGAGCCCGTGTCGTTTAGCGACCATTGCCTCGTTTCGTTCATGCTGTGCGCCGCTAAGGAGGCCCCGAATAAGTTTACGTGGCACCTTTGGAAACTAAATTCGCAGCTGTTAGGGGACGAATTTTTCGTAAAGGGAGTTCGCAAAAAGCTCAGTGAACTGAGAAGCCTCGACGAAAGTTTCGGCACACGATGGGAATTGTTTAAACAAGAGATTAAGATGAGTGCAATTGAGCGTTCTAGTTTGATAAAGCACGTCGAAAGGAAAGAAATGAAAGAGTTACAGGGCCTGTTAGACCAGCTAGTGCGTGAAGAGTGCTTATCGCCGGGCATTTTTTCGGATGACATCAGCAATCTTAAAAAGCGGCTGGAAGCTCTCGATACGGAACGGTTTCAGGGGGCAATGGTGCGAGCGCGTTTAAAGCGGTTATCGCTTGGAGAGCTTCCAACAAAAAGAGCCTTGGGCATAGAAAAGAAATATGCAAGCAAAAATGAAATATGTGAAATTTTTTATCAAGGAAGAGTGTCTGGTGATAAAGACGTTATAGAACGCGCTTTCGTTGACTATTACACCGAACTTTTCAAGTATCGCGCCCCGCAGAAAACGGAGTTTAATAGTATTTTTTTGCCACTTATGCCAACACTTGATAATGAACTTAAGGAACGATTAGAACAGCCGATAGAGTTAAGTGAAATCGAAAGAGCTATTGATAATTTACAACAAGGAAAATCACCCGGCCCGGATGGTTTGGGAGCGGACTTTTATAAAGCGTTTAAAGAGGACGTTGCTCCTTTCTTGCACGGTGTCATCCGCGAGGCATATCACCTCGGCATTTTGCCACCATCTTTTTTAAACACACATACCGTTTTCATTCCGAAAAGTGATGACCCCGCGAAACTCCGTCAGGTCAGTTCTTATCGACCGATAACGTTGACTAATGTTGACTATAAAATTTTAATGAAAGTTTTGGCGGAACGTTTACAGTCTGTGATAGCTAAGATTGTTGGCCCGCATCAAACATGCGGCATTAAGGGGAGAAGCATTGTAACCAACGTAAGTACATGTGGCACGCAGCGTTTTAGAGTGTTGCGATGCTATGGAGCGCAGAGTGGCGGTACTGCAAATCGATTTCGAAAAAGCATTTGATAGAGTGTCCCATGAAATACTTTTCTCTATTTTAGAGCATGTAAACGTAGGCTCTATTTTGATTGAAGGTCTGCGTATGGCGTACCAGAACTGCGCCACCAGACTTATTGTTAACAAACGGGTCAGTGACCGCGTTCCCCTTTTTCTTCAGTGCGGCAAGGCTGTCCACTTTCACCACTGCTTTTTTGCATTTTCCTAGAACCCTTTTGTTTAAGCGTCATACGTAGTAACCAAATATGTGGCTTCAAATTACAGGCCAGTGAAGTTCGGATTTTGTCTTACGCGGACGACGTGGCAGTTTTTTGTACAGATAAAGAGAGTGTTAAAAAAGCCATAGAAGTAACTGTGATGTTTTGTGAAAACACGTGTAGTTCTGTCAACTGGCAGAAGTGTCTGGGTTTCTGGCACGGCGACTGGCCCTCCACGCCTCCGGTGTTTGAGCGCATTCAATGGTCTGTCACGCCGGTGCGCTATCTCGGCGTTCCGTTAGAGTACTACCGCGCCAGCGATCAGTTTTGGCGCGAGGAAACGGAAACTTTGCGTGCAAAGGCTGAGAAGTGGAGAGGAAATGCCATGTCTATTTTTGCGCGCGCAACTATCTGTAACACCTTTCTAGCAGCAAAGCTGTGGTACGTACTACAGGTGATACATTGTTCGCGAATTAACATACAGCGTATGCATCGGGTTTTTGCTGTTTTTGTCTGGAGTTCCTCCTGGGAGAGAATGTGCCGAACTAATATTTTTCGTCGCGTAAAAGACGGAGGGCTAGGTCTCACACACATGTTTATCAGACAGCTCGTCAACAGATTCCTTTTTCTTCGTGACCAGAAAGACCCTTTCCTTAGGACTGTTATTCAGTTAAGGCTATACAATGTTTTGCCAGAGTTTGTTGTCGCGTCGTGTGATGATTGTTTTTCCGGTGCATACGGCTATTTCAAGGAAGTTGTCTGTGCGTACCGCTTTTTAGCGACGCGTTTTTCTTTGGAGTATCTCTCTGAGGTTTCGCGTAAACGTTTGTCAAGAGATTTGATTGATTTGTTATTTTCTGTCCCGTTGTACCGGTCCAGATACAGTGCAGGCCCGGGACTAAACGTTCTAAAAAGAGTTAAAAAGATGGTAGTTCCCGCGAACGTGAAAACGTTCTTCTTTAAGTTGCACAGTGAGACCCTGCCCGTTAAAACATGGCTCATCGCTAAAGGCGTACCAACAGCATGGTCAGAGCACTGCGTCCTCTGTAAGCAGCCCGAGTCAATAGAACACGTATTTCTTGACTGCTGGGACGCGGTGTTCTTTTGGGATGTTCTGCAGAGAACGCTAAAGAAGGACTTACCTCTATCGCCTCACGGCATTCGGTACCTGTCTGTAGAAGGAATGGGCACGGTGCCTTATGATCTTATAATGCTTTTAGGCCTGCACAGTATTTGGCAGTGTCGACTGGCGGTACGCCACGCCGACATCAATGTCCGCCCAGTGTACAAGTACTTTGTAGAAACGGTGTGTCACCTGCAGGAAGTGATGAAAATGCAACAACCTTCCCCTGAGTGGTTGCCCGTTCTTGAAGAGCTGGCGACCATTAAGGATTTTTAATTTTCTTTTCTATTATCGGCCAGGATGGCTTTTTTAGCCCTTTATTGATGTGATGGCTTGTGTATAAATCAGGAAATAAAGAAGAAAAAAAGTGCGTGGCCGAGTTGTTACCGCGCTTGACTTCCGTGCGGAGGCCCAGGGTTCGAGTCCTGGGGGCTCCGCGAATTTTGTTTATACTTTCAATTTATTATTCTGGTGAATTCGAGAACATTATTGTTTATTCTAGGCCCGAAAGTTCTACGCGTCGAACCTTCCACGCCGATTATTCCAGAAGCCCACGCGTGTACATAAGGGGCTTCGCGTGGCGAGCCAAAGTCAGTTTCGCCTCAGCGTTCGATCTTGCTGCTTCGCCGCCTTCGACGCCCGCGACGCTCTGTTGTTCTCTCTCTTTTCCCTTTTATTTTTGGGCACAAGTTCGCCCCATTAAACGTTTAGTTTATTCAGTTATTCGCAGCCTCATCACTTGTCCTTCGTGACATTTTGGTGGAGGTGCGGGGTACCGCATGTCCGTGAAGCGCACCCCTCCAAGTTCCCGCAGTACAAACCCGAACCCAAGCTCCGGAGGACCCGACGAAGACCAGATCGAGGCCCGGTTCAGTCGTCGCACCCAAGGTCTACCCCCGGAATTCGGACTTCTGCCACCCAGGACCGGGCAGCCAACGAGGCCGACAATGGACGACCAGCAGTCGCAGACCCCGGCCGCTTCTAACATCATTTACCTGCCCGTCCCACCACGGACTCCGACGCCCTTCCACGGTGAAGCTCACGAAGACGTAGAGGACTGGCTGCATCATTATGAACGTGTGGCCCGCCACACCGGATGGACGGATGAACACCGCCTCCAGAACCTCTACTTCGCGCTGGAAGGCACCGCGAGGCACTGGTTTGAAAACCACGAAGCCTCCTTTACTTCGTGGGAGCCATGCGCCGCCGAACTGAAGCGGACGTTCATCAACTACCACCGTCGGCAGCGAGCGGAGGACCTTCTTCGAACAAGGGTGCAGGGCCCCACCGAAAGCGTGACCAGCTTTGTCGAAGATGTCCTGCGTCTAAGTGCCCGGGCCGATCCGGAAGCCACCGAGGAGAAGAAACTTCGCGCTCTCATGCGTGGGGTGAAGGGTGAAATTTTCGGAGGACTGGTACGCAATCCCCCGACGACTGTCAATGGTTTTGTTACCGAAGCCACCAATATCGAGCGCGCCCTGACAGCCCGAGAAGACACAGTGGATGGAATAGAACATTCAATTCAGATGCTGTCAGACAAGTATGACGCAGTGCTAAGCCACATGACGCAACACGATAAGGAGATAAAGGAACTGAGGAAAAGAGTTGAAATAGTTGAAAAAAGCGATGCACAGGCAGAAATCAAAGAACTAAAGAAACAGGTGAATGAACTTGAATGGCGGTCACGCCGACAAAACCTGGAACTTCACAATGTACCGATGACTGAGAGAGAGAACGTACTGGAAAAGGTAAACAGCGTGGCAAGAATGATGAACGTACCAGAGTTGACCGCTAGTGATATGGTGTCAGCGCACAGACTTGCCTCGAAGTCTGATAAGGTCCCTGGAATTATCGTGCGCTTCGCAAGCCAGATAACACGGGATCTATGGTTCCGTAAGCGCTTGAGCCTGAAAGAAGCGGAAACGAACGTTTTCCTCTTGGAAAATTTGACGGGGCATGAACGATCGCTACTTTGGACTGCAAAAGAATGGGCAAGGGCAAACGCTTACAAGTATGCCTGGTACAGGAATGGAAATGTACTCTTGAGGAAACAAGATGGAGGGCGCGTGCTCGTAATCAGGAACGAAGATGACTTGCGGAAACTGGAGTAGAAATATTGAAGATTTGTCATTATTTTGATTTCTTTCTTTCTGAAATGGCTAACCAAATTAGTTTCTTGCCGAGTGAGGTCGGGAACGTGTTTAGATCCCAAACCAGCGTTGTATTTTCCCTGTTTCATTTGAATGCACAGTCCTTGCGTAATAAATTTGATCAGTTAGATGCATTTTTACAGAGTTTCGATTTTTCTTTTGATGTTATCATGTTAACGGAAACATGGTATACTACAGGTGATACTGTTGAAATTTTAAGTAACTATGAAAACTATAATTTATGTCGAAATTCCAAAAGAGGAGGGGGAGTTTCTGTGTACGTAAAAAATACCCTACACTGCAGTATTATAGATGAATTTTCGGCAATTACCCAGGATTATGAGGTTTTGACGTTGCAGCACGCGCATAACGTTTTTTGTGTCGTGTATCGCCCTCCTGGTGGCAGCATGTCTTGTTTCCTAAAATATCTAGATGAACTCTTTCTTTTTATCGGTGAGAATAACCTGAAGCTTGTTATGGGGGGTGATTTTAATATCAATATGCTTTTGTCATCTACACAGCAATCGGAATTTCTCACGCTTTATCAGTCGTATGGTTATATCTGTACCATTTGTCAACCAACTCGTTATAGTAGTGCGAATGAAACATTGTTAGATATTTTCTTAACAAATGTACCCAAGGAACATGCGCATGCTGGTGTTATAGGGGCGACAATAAGTGATCATCTCCCTATTTTTATGTTTATAACTCTAGATAATATCAAACACAAGAAAATATGTGTGCCTAACCTTCATTACCGTGATATTAGTACAAAAAGTCTCGAATCTTTTCAAGAACAAATTAACACAACAGACTGGAGTGTGGTTCTGTCTAAGGTGTCGGCAGACGAGGCATACGAGAGTTTTCTTGAAACGTTTTGCGATATATATAACCGTGTATTTAAGTACAAAAAACATATAGTTCATAAAAAGTGTAGAAAACCATGGGTCACAGCAGAAATATTAAAAATGATGAAGAAAAAAGATGCACTTTATAGAAAATTTATGCGTACAAGGGATCCAGTTGTATTGTCAAGTTTTAAGATGCAAAGAAATAAGATAACAAGTGAGCTACGGCGGGCCAAACGGTCATACTATTTTTTGCTTTTTCGGGATGAAAAGAGAACGGATGTTTTGTGGAAAAAGTTAAATTCGATATTACACGAAGGACGTCAGTTTGGAGAAACAACCGAACTTACGATTGAGGGGGATATGAAAAAAGGTAAAGCTCTTGCAGACGCGTTCAATGATTTTTTTGTCGACTTAGTGAACAGCGTTTACTCTGTTGAAGCTTCAAAATATGTAAAATATCTTTCTGACAGCATATTTCTCTCTCCAACTAGCGAGGAAGAAGTTATTTCAATTTTTATGAGTCTAAAAAACAGCAAAAGTTCTGATTCTCAGGACATTCAAATAAAGCCCATTAAATATGTTATAGAGTCTATTGCTTTTATTTTAACTCATATATTTAATTTATGTCTCGAAACTGGTGTTTTTCCGCGTAAAATGCAGATAGCAAAGGTTTCTGTCATATATAAAGCAGGGGATAGGAATGATCTTAGTAATTACAGGCCAATCTCCATTTTACCGATATTTTCAAAAGGATTGGAAAAAATCATACATAAAAGACTTTACACTTTTTTTGAAAAACACTCAATTCTTAGTCCCCGGCAGTACGGGTTTCGGAAAGGGTACTCGACAGAGTTAGCGTTACTTAATCAAAAAGAGATAATTCTAAACAATATTGAAAATAAACTGCTTACATTGGGAATCTTTATCGATTTTTCAAAAGCTTTCGATCGTATTAACCATAAAACTCTCCTTCAAAAACTAGAACTTTCTGGTATTCGGGGAATAGCCCTGAAAATACTCGAGAGTTACTTACAGTTTCGCTTTCAAAGCGTTGTAATAAATTGCCAACGTTCTGAGTCTAGAAAACTTAATGCAGGTGTTCCACAAGGTAGTATTTTAGGGCCACTTTTATTTAACCTTTATATTAACGACATAGCTAACATTGACGATGAAGCAAGCATGATAATTTATGCAGATGATGCTAGTATATTTTTTGCAGGGTCCGATATTTCGGACATTATGAAGACAGGTAATACGTTTCTAGATAAGCTTTACACGTGGACAGTCCACAACTCTTTAGTGATAAATAGTAATAAAACGAAAGCTGTTGTTTTCAGGGCAAAGGGGTAAAAATGAGCGAAAATCAGCTTCTCTCCTTAGACTCACGTGGTATCGAAATTGTGCAGAATGTCAAAGTTCTTGGTGTTATGTTTAATGAATACATGCGATGGGATGAAACAGTTCAGATGATAGCGAAAAAACTATCAAAAGTGGCAGGTATAATTTATAAGTATAGAAGAACCTTACCCCAGTCTGTACTACGACTTCTTTATAACTCTTTATTCTATTCTTGTTTTAATTACTGTTTCTTGGTATGGGGAACTACAACTTCTGCAAATATTCATCGTATTCATATACTTCAGAAAAAAGTAATTCGTATTTTGTGTAATGAAGCACATGACAGCCACACGGCACCGTTATTCAATAAATTAGGAATTGTTCCAATCACGAATTATTATGACTATAAACTTGCCCTAGCATATAAAACAGCGACAAACCACCCGGGAAACAGTCTTCTTTCTCTTTCTTCCCTCCACTCACAAAACACCTCGTATGCCACCCGCCATGCTGACGCCTGGACGGTCCCGCGCTCGAGAACTAACTACGGAAATCAGATGGTGAGATACCAGCTACCCAAAATGTTAAACTATTTTTTATCACGGAATATAACAATTGAAAACTGTTCCAACAAACGCATATTATCATTACTAGTTTCGACAGAAATCTGATTGTGTACTCTTGAGAGTGGTTTTGTTTTTGAGTGCCTCTTCTGCTGTTGCTGTTGGGGGAGGAGAGGGCACTGTCAAGCAGTTTTGTACTGCTTTTTTCCCTCCTCCCTCTCTTCTTGTTTGAAGAGGAATAAAGAAACTTGAAACTTGAAACTTGAAACTTGAAAGCCACTACCACCAAATCGCCGGCGCGCCTGCTGCTCCATCTGCCGCTGCTCCCTTCCCGACCTGAACACCAGCGGTGTCGACAGCTTTCGGGAGATCGTCCGTGAAGTCGTCCGGGAAGAACTCCGCAAGATACTCCCCACTGCGGATCGGCCGACCTCACTTCCGCTCGCTGAGGTCGTCCGAGAGGAAGTTCACCGGGCCTTCCAACCTGAGGTTCCGATCAACACGACGACCCCAGAGGAACCGACTTTGAGCTACGCCGCCATGGCCCGACGACCGCCGCAAGCTAACCACCACGCCACTGCGCCACCCCGACGAGACCCTCCGATGCCGCAGTATCCTCGACGACAGGAGAGACAAGTCCAGGACGTCCGCCCGGAGCGACCCTCGCCGAGGAAGACCGACGTGTGGCGAACGGCCGACCGACGCCCGTTGTGCTATCACTGCGGTGAAGCCGGCCACATTTACCGTCGATGCCCCTACCGACAACTGGGGCTGCGCGGGTTCCACCCGAACAACCCGCGCCCACGGTACGACGAACGGCCTCGCGACATCGAGGAGTACCTACGACGTTCGCCATCTTCTATGCCGCCTCTCCGCCGTGAGTCCCGCTCACCGTCGCCCAGACGTTCAGCGTCTCCAGCGCCACGACCCCGCCGAGAGAGCCTGTCTCCCCTGCGTCGCCGGGAAAACTAAGTGCGGCAACGCCTGGAGGTGGCGTTGCCGAAGACGACCGAAGCAAAGAGCCTCCAAGAACGACGGAGCGCTCCCACTCTTCCGACGCTACGCATCGCAATGACGCCCCTGCAACGGTGTCCAACAACCTAAACGTCGTCATGGACGGCCACGACGCATCAGCACTCGTGGACACCGGAGCAGACTACTCAGTCTTGAGTGGGAGGCTCTCTCGCCGCCTACGAAAAGTGACAACGCCGTGGGAAGGCCCCCAGATACGAACCGCCGGTGGGCACCTCATCACACCAGTCGGGAGATGCACTGCCCGCGTCGAGATCCACGGTGAGACCTGCCCTGTGAAGTTCGTCGTTCTGCAAGACTGTGCGAGGGACGTTATCCTCGGAATGGACTTTCTCTGCGAGTATGGCGCCGTCATCGACCTCGGAGCAAACCGGTTGACGCTACGAAAACCTGTTTCACCACAGGAGGAACCCCAAGCTACCTCATCCGCGGTCCGAGTCCTCGCAAGCCACGTGAACTTACCGCCGCGGTCGAGCGTTTTCGTGCCCGTTGGGGTCACCGAAGCTTTCTGCGGCGAAGTTCTGCTCGAGGGAAGCCTCCAGTTGCTTCTAGGAAGAGGAATCGGCGTCGCAAGAGGAGTGGCTGAACTCCAGGATGGGCGCACCATGGTCCTCGTGACGAACTTCCGACAAGAAACGCAACACCTCACGAAAGGTGCCGCTGTGGGCCACGTCGAGGAACTTCGAAACTCCGCCGCAATCGCCGTGATCGCTGACGAATCATCGCCACCTCAGCAAGACATTGCGCCGCCAGCGCAGCTCGACATCGACCCGAAGCTTCCAGGCCCGAAACGACGACAGCTGATTGACTTCCTCGCCGAATACAGCGACTGCTTCGCGAAGTCGTCGAAGGTGCGCCAAACCGCCGTTGCGAAGAATCGCATCATTGGACGACGCGCTCCCTGTGCACCGATCGCCGTACAGAGTCTCCGTAAGAGAAAGGGAGGTCATTCAAGAGCAAGTGCAAGAAATGCTGAACGACGACATCATCCAGCCTTTAAAGCAGTCCGTGGGCCTCTCCAGTCGTGCTTGTCAAGAAGAAGGACGGAACGCTTAGGTTCTGCGTGGACTACCGACAGCTGAACGCGGTAACCAAGAAAGACGTATATCCACTCCCCCGCATCGATGACACACTAGACCGGCTGCGCCACTCCCGGTACTTTTCATCGATGGATCTGAAGAGCGGTTACTGGCAGATCGAAGTCGACGAACGGGACCGAGAGAAGACAGCTTTCGTCACGCCGGATGGACTGTACGAGTTCAAGGTGATGCCTTTTGGACTATGCACGGCGCCAGCAACTTTCCAGCGTGTCATGGACACCGTACTGGCAGGACTGAAGTGGCAGAGCTTTCTTGTCTACCTTGACGACGTCGTTGTGTTTTCAAGTGACTTCGACGAGCACTTGCGGCGACTCCGAGCTGTACTCCAAGCCATACAGACCGCACGACTCACCCTTAAGCCGTCCAAGTGCCGGTTCGCCTATGACGAACTGAAGTTCCTAGGCCACGTGGTTAGTAATGACGGCGTCCGCCCAGACCCCGAGAAGACTCGCGCCGTTACGGCATTTCCAGCGCCTTCAGACAAGAAGGCCGTGCGAAGATGCCTAGGACTTTGTGCCTACTATCGACGCTTCGTTCGGGATTTTGCAAGAATTTCCGCACCGCTCACAAAACTTACGAAGGACGCCGAGAAGTTTGAATGGGCCGAGGAACAACAGCACGCATTCGACGAGCTGAAGCAACGACTCCAGACTCCTCCTGTTCTTGGACACTTCGATCAAGATGCGGAAACCGAGATTCATACGGACGCAAGTAACGAAGGCCTTGGCGCGGTACTGGTTCAAGTGCACGAAGGCACCGAGCGAGTCATCGCCTACGCCAGTCGGACACTGTCCAGGGCGGAGAGAAATTATTCCACGACTGAAAAAGAATGTCTGGCGGTCGTCTGGGCCATCACGAAGTTTCGCCCGGACTTATACGGGAGCCCTTTCCGCGTTGTAACGGACCACCACTCGCTCTGCTGGCTTCCGAACCTAAAGGACCCTTCAGGACGTCTCGCTCGATGGAGCCTCCGACTGCAGGAGTTCAACATGACTGTGGTCTACAAGTCAGGCCGCAAGCACAGCGACGCCGATTGCCTGTCCAGAGCCCCTGTCGAGACATCGTCCGTTAGCAGCGACGACGATGACGACGAGTCCTTCCTAGGCGCGGTGAACACCGACGACATGGCGCGACGTCAAAGAAGCGATCCTGAGTTGCGCGCCCTAATCCAGCACCTCGAAGGACGAGGGGGTACTACCCCCCGTGTCTTTTTGAGGGCCCTGCCGACCTTCGTCCTCCGACAAGGTGTGCTTTACAAGGAGAACTTCGGAGACAACAGCTCGCCATGGCTGCTGGTAATCCCTGCCGACCTTAGAGGAGATATTCCAAGCCTGTCACGACGACCCAACGGCTGGGCACCTCGGCTACAGCAGGACGCTCGCCAGGATTCGAGAAAAGTATTACTGGCCGAGGCTACCGAAGACCGTTCACCTCTACATTCGATCATGCCACGAGTGTCAACGACGAAAAAAACCGCCGACGAAGCCGTCAGGACTTCTGCATCCGATTGCTCCCCCGTCCAGACCGTTCCAGCAGATCGGAATGGATTTACTTGGCCCTTTCCCACCGTCAACGTCGGGAAACCGCTGGATAATCGTCGCCACAGATTATCTTACACGGTACGCCGAGACGAAAGCCCTTCCATCAGGTACGGCTGTGGAAGTCGCCAAGTTTTTCATCGAGTCCATTGTCCTCCGGCACGGCGCCCCCGAAGTCCTCATTACCGACCGTGGATCATCGTTCATGGCCCAGCTGACGCAAGAGATCCTTCGTCTCAGTGGCACCGGCCACCGTCGAACCACTGCGTACCATCCGCAGACAAATGGACTAACAGAACGGCTGAACAAAACCATCGCCGACATGATCTCAATGTATGTCGACGTCAGGAGCGGATCCAGAACTGCGTTTTTTTTTTGGGGGGGGGGGGCGGAAAATTGTTAAGGATACTATTCTCCCAATCTTTCTTGTGCAAGGGTGGTCCACCCATGTCAAATTGCCCTCCGAGAAGGGGGAGGGAGGGGGTCGACTTTGTTTGGGGGGGGGCGGCAGCCCCCGTCACCCCCCTCCCCCTTGGATCCGCCACTGGTCGACGTAGAGCATAAGACTTGGGACGAGGTGTTACCCTACGTCACATTTGCTTACAACACAGCGGTGCAGGAGACAACAGGAGTAACACCGTTTCAGCTGGTGCATGGCAGAAAAGTGTCGACCATGCTCGACGCAATGCTATACCCCACGAGCCAGCTGACGATGGGATACCCGACGCCCAGGTGGTTGCTCAACGAGCCGAAGAAGTCCGCCAGCTCGCCCGACTCCGAATTCAAGACCAACAACGTGTCGACGCTGCCCGGTACAACCTTCGCCGGATCGACGTTCGCTTCAAGCCCGGAGACCGTGTCTGGGTTTGGACCCCAATACGACGACGCGGTCTAAGCGAGGAACTCCTGAAGCGCTACTTCGGACCCTACAAAGTGCTTCGCCGACTCGGCGATCTGAACTACGAGGTGATGCCCGACGGAACACGGACTTCATCACGCCGCCCTCCACGACCGGAAGTCGTTCACGTCGTGCGCTTCAAGCCGTACTACGCGCGATAAGACTGTGAACTGTGATCTCGTGCAACGCTTGATAGGATTGTGTTTTGCCAGCTTCCGTATTTTCTCATTCTTTTGTTTGTCTTGCTCTGTTCTGTTGCCTTTCACGTGGCATCGAGA
>JAZHYW010008736.1:0-51724 GCA_037355805.1 Ixodes ricinus | reverse complement strand
GGAGGGCAGTTAAGCCGCGTCACGAAAATGTGATGCACTCGCTAGCGTTTCTCAATTTCGTTCGGCGCCTGTTGGCACCACAGGTCAGTGGTCGGCACTCATGGTTTACACGGGAGAGTGGCGTAGCCAGAAAATAATGTCGGGAGTGTTTCAAGGTGCTGGAGCAATCACACACACAATACAAAAATACGTCTATATATATTTATATATATAATAAAGCAATATTTCGGGGCTGTTGTGACCCCCGAACACGCCCCTGAATATGCGCCTGACCCGGGAGGAAAAAAGTGCGAGCGCAGAGCCGAGCGTCGAACGCGACTTTCGTAAAGTGAAGCTCCGTTAACACTTCGGCGCCCCGTGAGCTTCAAACAACGCCTCTTCGAACGAGCCCTCGCATCCAATGCGTCAAACGATTGCTGTGATTGCGGCGACCGAGCACGCCGGAAGCCAGGGGCTGTAGGCTGAATATCCGAAAGAGACGCGGCGGCCTGGTTTCTACGTGAACCTCATTTCGCACATAAGATAACAGATAGCGAAGCTAGCCGAGTGCGAACACTGACTAACGCTACGTTGGAGTACACGCAGTTGAAATGACGCGTGTAACAGAGCACAGCTAGAGGCTTTTAAATAAGCTGCAATTTCCAAACTTCATGTGTGCTTTCTGTCCGTCGATGTTCACTTTGATCCATGTATACCAAAGCACTCAATGCTGCAAGTAATAAAGTCGTGTGTACGTATGTACGTTTCGAAGCTATTGCAAGCGTGTTGGTTTTGTTTGCAGCCCAAAAGCGAAGAGCGTGAAGAACTGTCAACAAAGCAACAGACAGGGCGCCGCATCGCTGCGTTGGTTGCGTCAATCCGTCGGTCGCGCGACGAGGCCCGCCGCGAGCTCGCGTTTCACTGCGCATGCGCGGCTACAGCGCAGACTCTGCGCGCAGATCGCGAGTTGGCGCGCGTGGGATGACGATGGAAATTTATACTTCTCAAAAACGAAACTGCAGCGTATCGTGTGATGGCGCGATTGCACGTATTTTTCATGTCGTTTTTTTTACGGTGAGGGGGTACTGTCGCGCGATAAAGAAATCATAGAACGCGCTTTCGTAGGATATTATAAAGAACATTTCAGTTATCATGCGCCCAAAAAAGATGGCTTCAAGAGATTTATTGACCTTTATTGCCAAGATTTCTAGCCGATTTAAAACAGAAGGTAAAACAGCCCATCACGTTATCGGAATTTGAAAAGGCGATTTACGATATGAAGCCAGGAAAACTTCAGGACCAGACGGTTTCGGCGCTCAGTTTTACAAACCCATTAAGGATTAGTTTGCTCCTTTCTTTGCGCTGCATATTTAGTGAAGTATGAAGACTAAAAGCTTTACCCCGTCCTTTTTGTGTTCGATTTTATACCCAATAGTAAAGACCTCGCAAAATATTTTTTTTTAATCGTACCATTCGTTTACAACAACTTAAAGTAAACTTTAAGATACTGATGAAGGTTTTAGCGGAAAGTTTGCCGAGTGTTATAAACGTTATCGTCGGCCCACATCATACGTGTGGAATAAAAGTGAGAAGCATAGTAACAAATGTGCATATCGCCCGCAGAATTGTGGTGTGTTGTGACTCTTTTGTGCGAAGAGTTGTCATGTTACAGGCCGACCTAGAAAAAACGATCAACCACGTGCCACACTAAATTATTTTAATTTGATAATATAACATCTTAACCTGGGGTCGGTTTTGTGTGATGTTGCATGCATGGAGTACCAAAACTGCGCCACGAGTTTTGTTGTAAACAGGTGTGTAAACGAACGTATTCGCCTTTTTTCTTCAGTGCGACAAGGCTGTCCACTTTCGCCTTTGCTTTTTTGTATTTTTTAGCCGTTTCATCTATTAACTAGTTTTATTGGTGGGTTTAAGTTGGAAGCTATAAAGGCGCGTATTTTAGCGTACGCGGACGACGTGACGATGTTTGCGGAGACTACAAGGGTGTCCAAAGAGCCGTCGAGCTCACAGAGATGTTTCACAAAAAAACGTCTAGCTCAGTCAACTGGGATAAATGTTTGGGTCTTTCGCACGGCAATTGGTCTTTAACGCCGGTTGCTTTTAAACGCGTTTTATCGAAGAGAAACGCCGCTCCGTTATCTTGAAGTTTCCCTTGAACACAACCGCACAGATGACGACTATTGGCGGGATCGGGTTGAAGTTTTGCGTGCAAGACCGACCAAGTTGGGACGTTATGCGTTGTCTCTTTTTGTACAGAGCGCGACACTGTTAGCGCGAACAAGCGATCCTCGGTTTTTCCAGTTTATCTCTTTGAAGCCAAGGGATGTCATGTAAGTTATTATTGCTATGGAAAGAGCTCATTTAGTTATATAATGTAAGCGATAACATTTCGTGCTCGCTAGTACTATTTAAACGTAAAATGCAAAAATGCGCCGATGTCGTGTTCGCGCTAATAGTGTCGCGATGTGTACGTGCATCGGTTTGCAATACGTTTCTTACCGGAAGTGTGTGCTACGTTTTGAAGGTGCTTAATGGCTCATAAATTAATATACAACGTATACACTGTGTTTTTGCTATTTTTATTTGGTACTCGGCCGGGGAATGTACCAGTCGTACAAACCTGTGTCATAGAGCAAAGGCACTGTTGTGAGGGAAGGGGGGGGGGGGTGTTCTAAGCTTTTTTTTATTATTCACCTTGTTAATGGATGTAATTTTCTCCTTCCTAGCAGAAAAAAAAATTTTATTGCGAAAGCATTATATGCCTTATTACGCGAAAATCCGCCGTCGTCGGCGGTGTGACACAGCGATGGTACCAAAAATGACAGACGGCGCAATGATTAAAAACACGTCAGTAAATGCTCGGGTTCAAGTCGAATTTCTCAAGGAGGTGCCTGTATAAAAATACATTATGGCTTTGAAAAAAAAAATCGGTAAATTTTGGTCTACGTGAGAATCGAACCCGGGCCTCTCGGGTGCGAGTCGAGCACGCATCACGACGCCACCACGGTTGCACGGTTCTGCTTAATTGAAGGTTTGCCTCATTGCGTGCGTCATGGCATACGTCACGTCGCAGCTATCTGGCTGACGAAAGGTGTGGCTACAACAAGAACCCTGTGAACATAGTTACAGTTGCGCACAAAAGGAGAGGAACAAAGAAGAGGAACACGTAGACGACAGACAAGCGCACACTTTCAACTCATGTATTGAAAGAAGAAAGGAAAGAAGTACAGAACGCGGAGTGAGCTCGAGCGTTGACCACACACCCGCAAGGGACCACAGGCTCAAGGACCCGTAAATTCGAGGGGGACCCGTAAAGTTACCCAGACGAAAATGTTTTTAAAAGGTAATTTTCTCCTCTCTAAATGAAACAGTCGGAAAGCTGACGCATCACTCGCCCATGCTTAGGATAATAAAAGCTTAAAATATCTCTCTGGTGTGATTTTCTCAGTAAATGCCTGTTATCTTGGTTTTTGGTAAGGATGGCGTACAAATATAGGATTTACAGTGCTCAGGTTGATGGTCCCCGTCGTAGAATTTAGAGCGAGATTGTGTACTCGTAGCCGGTCATTTACACACCGCTAAATTTGTCCAACATAGCTTCTACCACGAGAAAGGGGGATACTTTATTCTATACTTCGTTTCAGCTTGGGTCCAGACGCAGCCGATGCTACAAGCGCGAGCTCCGGTCTTTCAGCGTCCCTGCCAAGCACGCGCGCTCGTGCAGTAGAGGCACTGTTCAGGGCCACACGCTCGTGCTTGTAGCATCGGCTGCGTCTGGACCCAAGCTGAAACGAAGTATACAGTCAGGGAGCAGGGCACCTAAGGGTAAAAGTAATTCTTGTCGCAGATGTTTTTTCTTTATTCTTTATCTTAGCCTAGGCTTTTTGACAAATTTGATCCCTTTTATGAGGGGCAGACGTCACTAAAGGAACCCCGTACCGTCTAGCCACATTTTTATGATGGTGGGAAATTTTGTGCATTTATGGGACGACAACAATTTTTTTTGTCAAAGGTGGGTTTAGTTTTTTGAGCTCCTTTCACTTTTTGAGCAATGCTCCCACCACCTTAGTCAGCACCTGCACTGGAAAACCCGAGGATGTCAGCCTCTCAATTTAGACTTCAAAACTTCATTTGAGGGTATGAAAACAAGCGCTTTTTTAAGGCGCTTGTAAGGCATGACACAGCTATACCCTTTTTAACGACTTTGGAGTGAGAGGACGTGTAGTTTTGGATGTCTTTTTCAGCAAAAGGTGAAAACGTCCAGCACAGGTGATTGAGCAGCAGGGAAAGCGAAAGGTCTAGAAATTGAAAAATCCTTCCTTGGGCGTTTCATAGGTGAAAATGAGTCCTAAACCACATTTCTGAAAAAGTCAATTGTCTTACAGACAACATTATCATTGACTGTTTTTTTCTTTTTTCTTGTACATCAGCAGGAATTCGTCGAAGTATCTAAACACTTTTGTAATAGTCGTACAATCGAACAGTTAGAAAAGTGTAAAGCTACGTTGACGACGTTTTGCTGGTGTACGAAAAAACAGTCGATGATGATGTTGTCTGTAAGACAATGGACATTTACCACAAATATGGGTTGGGACGTATCTTTACCTATAAAACGCCTAAGGAAGGAATTTTGCAATCTGTAGACTTTTCTGCATTCCCTGCTACCCAATCACTTGTGCTGGACTTTTTCACCTTCGTTCCAAAAGGCATCCGAAACTACACGTCCTCTCACTCCAAAGTCGTTAAAAGGGGTATAGTTATGTCATGCCTTACAAGCACCTTAAATGAGCCTTGCTTTCATAACCCTCAAATATAGTTTTGAAGCTCACATTGAGAGGTTGGCATCCTCGGGTTTTCCAATGCAGGTGCTGACTGAGATGATGGGAACATTGGTCAAGAGAGTAAAAGTAGCTCAAAAACCTGAGCCCACATTTGACACAAAAAGTTTTGTTGTCGTTCCGCATGCGCATAAAATTTCCGACCAATTTAAAAAGGTGGCTAGATGCTACAGGGTTCGTTTTTGTCAAATTTGTCAAAAGGTTCATGCTAACGTAAAGAATATAAAAAACTTATGTGCTACAAAAATAACTCCCGCTCTTACGTCCGCTTCTCCCTGAGTGTAGTATAAAGTATCCCCATTTCTTGTGGTAGAAGCTATTTTGGGCTGACCGGGCGGTGTGCAAATGAACGGCTATAAAAACACAATTTCTCTCTAAATACAACGGTGGGGGGCCATCTTCCCTAGCACTGTCAATTCAGTATTTGTACGCCATCCGTAGCAAAACCCAAGGTAGTCGGCAGGTACGGGGGAAAACACACCAGAGAAATTTTTGAAGCTTTTATTGTGTTAAGCATGGGCAAGCGATGTGTCAGCTTTCCGTCTGTTTCATTAACAAAGGAGGAAAGGCCTTTTTAAAGTATTTTTTGAGTAGGGTAACTTTATGAGTTCCCCATCGAGCTTGCGGGTCCTTGAGCCTGTGGGTCATCGTGCCTGTGTGGCCAACGCTCAAGCTGATTCCGCGTTCTATACCTCTTTCTTTCCTTCTTTCGTCAATACATAAGTTTTGAGTGTACGTACGTCGACGTGCTCCTCTTCTCTGTCCCTGTCCTTTGTGCGCAACTGTAACTATGTTTAATCTATACACACTCGCCCAATTGTCTACATTACAAGAAAGAACGCTGTGAAAGACTTGAAATACTTCCCAATGTACTTCACCGGCCACAAGGCATTGATCCTCTCATTCGACCTCATCCCATCACCGCCGACACCACCGCCACCGTTAATGCATTCTTAAATGCATTCTTGTAGCAGCCCAATTGTTCTTTCCGTGCAGGCATTAAATCTCTCCGCGGTTCACGGAAGCGCCGCTTGTCGGCACTGGCAGTACTGATTGAACGACTATCGAATGTTCACTGTCATGTTAAAAAGGACAGTAGGTGAAACAAAACAAAAGGTATACTGTTGCGTACTCAGAATTGATATTTACGCTTTTGTGGCATGAAACAGTTCAATGCTCCCTTAGTTACTTCTATGACTGTTTAAAGAAATATTGTCACGAATGATGACTGACGAGGCAGAAATAACTGAGAATAAATAAAGGTTTATTAGGGTGCACTTGCGACGAAACCATAGTGCAAAAATGTGGCGAGTGCGTCAACGTCGACGTAAGAGTAGAATTGAGCGCTGGCGTCACACTAACTCAACGCAACAAGCCATTGCTGCCTTTAGATCCGCTCCATGTTGGAGAATTTTCTAAATCAGAGCAGAGCATAACTGACTAGAAGAAGGTTAAACACTCCAGATGATGAACGAAAAGGAAAAACCTACAACGTAGGAACTTGAACCCCATCCTTCGGCGTGTGAGCCGCGTTCGCTGCCAACTCGCCCACCCACGCGGGAATACATTTTTTCGTTATTGCACGGGAAGTGAAACAGTGTTAGTCACACTTCAGTAGTTCCTTCGGACGCACGATGAAGTGAACCACTATGTTTTTTATGAAAATATTAAAAATGAAAGACGTTTACAATCCCTGTAATGCCGAATTAGAGCGCAGCACTTGAGGAGGAGGAGGGGAGGGTATGGAGAGAAGGGTACGCTTCCTCCGTACTCTCTCCTCTCTCAGGCCTCGTGAAGGTCATGACCTTCGTCGTCACCTTCACCAGTAACCTTCGTGACGTCACTCGTGATCCTAGTGACCCTCGTGACGTACGCGTGACGTAAATATGGGAAACGTCCCATAATACAACCCGCGGTTACGCAGATGGTGACGGCGACGCCGCTCAAGCCGGAAACGTACGCCCAAGAGCTGCGCTCTAAAACTTCGCATCTGGGGGAGAGTTTCAAAAATACTTTTGATTTGGGTACTTTGTTCGGCGGATGTATACACACTTTTCACTTTCAGCACAACTTCTTACGAAACTTCACATGCACTTCCTTTGCATCAATATCACGATGGCAGATCGAGAATCATGTTTTTTTTATATGCTGAATGATTGCAGTAGCATGAACATGTAATAAGAAACAACATCGTCTGAACCAACAATCAAGGACTGAATCGTACACGAAAAAATAAAAATGTACTTTTTTAGTGTGCGCTGGAGGATGTCCCCAAAAAACAAGCATCCAGGCCAAAAAAAAACGTATTTTTAAGCGTATTGGCATTTCACACATCAAGCTATCTATTCCTCACTGCACAAATGGTCCATTTACACTGCGCCACACTTTGACGGGTAGAATAGAACTATGCAACTTTCAAAAAATACTGACGCAGGGGGTCGGCAAGTATTTTTTACGGACGTAATAGTTTTAACCATTACTGTCCCTATATAGAATTTTGTAAACGCAAAAATTACATGCAAAGATATCTTGTATATCGGACACTTCTTTAATCTTTTGCTGCGACTGCCTAACTGAACAACCACGCCGTCCCCATTAACTATTAAAGTTGAAAATAACAACCGCGTCCCTACCTGGAACAGAAGAGATCACAAATACACAGAAGCATTCCACCCATCACGCCAGACAAACGTTTGACTTGGCACAAGCTTGAAATCCTGGGTACCTAACTTGGACCTCATACGATTTTGCCTTAGGGCGTTAGATAGTGCCAGAGTACTCTTATTTAGCGTTTTTATCGATTTTCTTTAACTCTAGACATTAGTTACCAAAGTGCCAGACTTGAGCCCAAGATGCCACATATGAACCTAAGAACCAGTGGTGAAGCCTCAATCGAGCACTCATTTCTTTGACAATTTACGCACAAAGTTGCTACATGAAAATCGAACAACGTGAAGTAAAGCTTATATCTGGCCTTTGTTTGGTGATTTAGGCCGAAAAGGTGCCAGATGAGAGCATATGTACCTGCAGTGAAGCCTGACTTTGGAAGTTGTTTGGCGAAATCGGGCAAAAAGGTTGATCTATATTGCCTCCTTCGGGCTTTTCAAGGCCCTAAATTTCCAGACAAAAATAAAATTGTGACCCTATAAATATGCCACCTAGGCTGTCTGGTAACTTCATAGTTCGATTGGTTTCGATGTCCGCGTATTCTTCCATAGGGGCAGAAATGTGCTGCTGTAAAACTTTTTTGCTCGCTTGTACACGCGCATCTTGTAGGGCAGTCCTCAGGGGCAACTACAGCCTTGAGTGCAAGCATAAAACTGAGTTTCAAAGCCCATACACACACTTCGGCGTGAGCGCCGAACGTTCAGTTGGACCAGGAGGATGTAGCCGGTTGCAAACAGTCTTGACTCAAAGGTTGTGCACATAGTGGCGTTAAATCGCAGTCGACCGAGGTCAAGCGTCAAAGGAACGCGCTATCATCGCTTGCGGCTCACCTATTCGCGTCTTCAGAACGTTGCTCGCCCTCTCGCGCCGGAAACGGGAAGCGCTCCAGCGAGAGTCCACCAGTTCTCTCGCTCAGCAAGCACTGGTGGAACTGCTCTTGGTAAAGGATGGTGAACAGCCATTTCTCAATGCGAACACCACTTTTACGTCTCAACGTAGCGCTGCAGCACGTATGAGTTTGAGCGTTTATGTTTCACCGGTCTTCCAAAGCCAACGAAATTCGCCATAGTGAACATTGAGTAAGCGGGTGAGCGTTCCTTCAAACTAAAATGGCAGAGATTAACCAAACGACTGGCGTGTAAAAATTTAAGAAAATAAATGTTCCACAAAACTTTTGTAAATAAATAATAAAAAAAAAAAAAAAAACGAAATCGTCGCTTCGTTTTTCGGACATTTAGTCCAAAAGGATAAGCGGTGAACTGGGAAGCTTTGCCTATCCTCAAAGGGCATGAGTTTGATAGCAGCATATGCTTTCCCACAGTTAATGTCACATTAAATGTATTTGTTATACTAGCTAGAGTATTTCCATTGATTTTAGACTACGTTATAACTTATTAATTAAAAATGCTACAATTTGTACCTGCGATAATAGTTTGCTATATTTAGATTACCTTCGCTATTCCCACGTTTTAAATTACAGCATACGCGAGTAGTTAATTACTTCTTGAAAGATTAGGTACCAAGATTTCTTAATTTCATCATTATTCACACAAATTTCGATAACGCATTCCTGCAATACACGCCCCAATCATAAAAATATGCAATTAAATCATAGTCTTTACAAAAAAGTATATTGTTTTAGTATATGTAAACTCTGACATCGTTATAAATATATTCATCAACAGATGATGTAATATACAGTTATATGAGTCACGCGCTGCCTACAGTACAGAAAATTTGAATACCTGGATTAGACGTGTGTATCAAATATTATTTTGTGATAAAATCGTTGTTTAGCTCAATAATTACTCCGTAAGACATTCTTGCGTTGGGATAGAAGCCGAAATTAACGTTGATATTGAGATATAAACTACAAAATATAAGTTAGTTTTGTTTTTTTTCTCCTGGATTAAAATGTGTCTCCTTGCGTACATATTACGGTACATATCGTTTTTGTAAGATAAAGGAGTGACCCTTGTAAGTAACGCCCAGCATCTTGGTATAGACGGGAATAATTTGTTTCGTTCAGTGAAGCCAGCGGACCAGACAGGCTAAGCCACCTGGCAGTGTCACAGCAGCGGTGGTTGATGTGGCCGACGCCTGTTCTGGCAGCAGGTCGCTCTCCAATGTGACAGCCCACGGAAGCTTTGACAGCCAGAAGTTCAAACGCCGCGACGAGCAGCGACACTCACGTTCGCTCGTGCTTTTCGCCATCATTTCTAAGACCAACCGCCAGGATCACGACATCCGACAGCACGACAATCCGGCTTTTATGACGTCCTTTCTTGTGGCTTCAGGATCAATATTGATGTATTGGCGGGATAGGACGCAAAACCCAACAGCCGGAGACGCGCTCCATGCACCATAATATATACAGTTGGAGTCGCAAATATGAACATTCTTATCACAGAAACACTGGGTGTTTTCTTGTTTGTAGATAATCTAGAGGCCTACATATAATAGAAAGATCGAAATGGAAAGACGCGTGGTTTCGTCGCCCATTGAGAGAGCATATTAAAATTGTTTCAGCAAAGCGAAAGGTTATTAGCAAGAATTTCAACATCCAAAATATGACAAAACAGTTAAATTTCTAAATTATTTGTTTGTTTTATTTTTGAGACAGGGGGACGCTTCTTTTGCTCATTGTAACGTATTCTAAAAACGCCAAGTTTGAACCTAAAAATTAAATGGGCACTCATACATTCTTAGTGGTCCCGCCAAGTAAGAAGATTTCTACACGAAAGAGTGCAGCTAGTTTGAGAGGCCACATTTATTAAAGTGTTGCTAAGCGCGTAATGCGTTTAAGTTATACTTGGAAGTATTTAATAGGCATCCAAGCAGTAAAACAAAATTTTCCTATTTCCATTTTTCAGATAAGCTACATGACCGACAACAACTGTAAGGAATGTGGTAAAATTCGAAGTGCCCAGAGTTTAGTTATTTGCAAAAAAAAACCCGTTCGTGAAGCATTTTATTAATTCCGGTTTAGGTGTAAAAACGTGTATATTCTTAGACCATGTAAGCTGAAACAATAAGCGACGTCCAAAATATTCAAGGGACCTAAACTTAACACGACAGATTGTATTATAGTTCGGTGACAGGTTAAGATGGAAGTGGAAGCTCCTCCCACCTCTTTCCACTTTAGGAGAGCGAACGGTGGTGAGGAGGCAAGCAACGATCCGGCGTTCATTCTGCTAAAGTGAAAAGAGGTGGGAGGGGCTTCCATTTCATTCTTAACCTGTCACCAACTATGTTGCGATTAAGAGCAGGCGCACAAAACCTCTTTGACTCATCGTGTAATTTTCAAAGTAGTGCCCGTGGCCGCTTTAAATCACAATGCATTCACGTTGTTTGCTACTGCTCACCCAATTGGAACTAGCCTTATTATATTTGGTTTCATAAGACCGGCACTGGCTACAGCGGTCTTAAAGGGAAGCTGAAGCGGCTCTATATCGAGGAAAAACACTTATATCGTCTTAATTTGGCCTCCAGGATCACAAATATTGAGATTTCTTTTTCAGTTTGGTGCACAAGGGCTGCAGAAAAAAAACATTTTCAAAATACCAATATAGCCAATCCTACCGGAACATGACGCCGTATCTAGAGTTTTCGAAATTCTCGCTCTCGCGCATCTTCAGCGCCTATAAAAGCTACGCACGTTCACTCTTGCTATTTTCAAAAAGGTCCGCAAAATACGTGATGAATGGTGTCAGTGCGGAGGGTATACCTGACAAGCTTGCAATTGCAAAGCGCTGCCCACACGAGCGACATACGCTTGGCGGCCCAAACATCCTAGTATGACGTCGCGACTGGTCGGAGGTTTCCGTGGTTTTTCGCGTCTAGTTACAACTTCGGGGAAAAACGAACGTGATATTCAAATTTGCGGGCAAAACATAAACCGCAAAAGCATCTCAACTCGTTCTTTACTTATTTAAGGCCTCTTCAGCTTCCCTTTTGGTGTATTTGCATACAATTTTGAGATGTAAACTAATACCAGTATGCCGTGACGTTGCGGACTCAGTCAACCATTGTACAGTGATTCTACGGCTGCCTAAAGAGGGCAGTCTTTCGAAAGGGGTCTATTATATTGTCAGGGATGAAGGCAAAGAGGCGATGGATGATGAAATGAACCTAACGGTTTAATCGGCGAACTTGGAACAGAAGCAAAAAAAGAGACAAGAACAAACGTCGAGGAAGCAGCAGCAGAGTCGACGGCGGTAGCAGTGAGCGACGGTGCGTCACCGTGACAGCTGGCCAACGCGAGAGTGAATGAGTTGGATATACAGCGCTCGGATCATTATCTACTGCACTCGGTCTCTCGAACATTCGACGTACGAAGTTGGGGAGTGAGCTACAGCGAGACAGACTAGGCGAGGTCATTCTGGCCGCCTTATCTTTTACGCTAGGGGTAAGAATAAACACGAAGATTCTATACTTCATTTTAGCTTAAAAGCCGACGTACAGTTTGCACTTTTAACTTTGCTCACCTCCTCCTTTCACATATCCTCTCCAATTTTTAACTTGCCCCAACTTGGCTCCCCTCGCAGCTTAGGGAGGGGCGCTAAGAGGATTATTTTCCCTGCAGAAAACCGAAGTTGTACGCCGGCCTTTAGGTCCAAGCGCAGCCGACGCTACGAACTGATGAGGACCAAACAGAGAGCGTCATAAGCGCACATTTATTCTGTTCGTCTTTGTCTGTACGTGCTCTGTAATCGCTGAACCAATCACAGACACAAATGGCATGTTGACTTGCGCTTTTGACGCTGCTTGATCGGTCTCAATAGCCGTAGCGTCGGCTGCTTTTGGACATAAGCGGAAAAAAGTTAGAAGAACGGAGAGGCGTACCTCCTCGGTCATGCACACCGCATTACATCCCTTCTTAAAAGTGCATCGCCCTGACGCAACCTTAAATAAATTAACACAACGCTAATATAAATAACAGCAATCAGTAAACTGCAGGGTCATCTCAACCATAAATAGTCCTCAGTCCTATCGAGCATAAAACGGCTTGAGACGCACGACGTGCACCACATTGGTTCGCGGCTTACGGTGTCATGAGGACTGTGTTTCGTCTGGAAACACCTCGTCGTTCAGGCATTCGAAGCGACGGAGCACCTTGTATGGTCCGAAATAGCGCTTCAAGAGCTTCTCTCTGAGGCCGCGGCGTCGTATCGTTGTCGATACCCACACTCTGTCTACCGGTTCAAAACGAACGTGATGTCGGCAAGGTTGATAGCTATCAACCTTCGCCAACGTTATTGGCCTTGAATCCGCTGGCAGGCTAGATGTCGCGCTTCTTCTGCTCGCGGACTGATCACATGGGCGTGTACGCGCGCATCAACGTTACTAGAGGGGGTCAGTTTGGGAACTCGAGCGGCATTCACTGGAGAAGCGCGAGTCGCTGCGGTAGCGGGCAAAACAGTGGCGCTGCCGTCACCGTGAGATCGATTATCCCCGCGTCTCCTACATTTGCATCGCGTGCATGGTCTGCTGTGGGCTCCACCAGATCCGCTGCGAATCCTCCGCTAGCGTGCATCGGTTTTGGAATGATCAATTCATCTCGAGTTGTAAATCCACCTTGTTTTAGAGATCGCCGATTCGAGACGGCTCTTGTTGGGGCTGTCAGAAGAAGTTCACACATGTTGAGAGAATCAACATAACTTAAGGATTCTCCCATTTTTTCGAAGGTTGATAGCTCTTGCTGAGTCATACTTTGACTACTATAGCTTGCCTCTGGCACCAGATCACCTCCTATATTGACAACCATAGGGGAGGATACTTTTTTTCAATTCCCCCAAAACCAAGCCTTGCCTCTACAAAAGTTTGAAGAAAATCAAGTGATCCTCAAGTGTCCTTCGACATTCTCATTTTATTACTGGCGACTGTGTTTCTGAAACTTTAAAAATAAATTTCAAAAACATCGGTGAGCTTGTCTGTTCTATTGCTGCCATCGTAGAATGTTTAGGGTTCGAATCATAATTTTCACATCTGGGGTAACACAACTGGCTGCAGCCTGAGCAAATGTGCGAGGACATTCGGAAACAGACGCAGCCGATCATTTCTTTCAAATACCATTTGACCTTGGCCATCAGAACCTACTGCCCATCAATGACGTCCGAATAATTACGATTAATATCGTCGGGCTTAAAATACAAATTGCACAAGTCTTTTTGTGTGACAGGATTAGACAAAGATTAAACATGTCAGGCAAAGACAACACAATCATGAAAGATATAGTGGTGTAGTCTCTGTCTTGCGTGCTAATTCTTTCTTCCATCCTCACCAGCAACAACGCGCTCCTCATCCATCAATTTTTTATGGGAGCGTGAACTTTTCCAGGTGGATTTCGTTCCGTCGTACTTTCAGGCGCACAGCAACGTTTGGAGCGGCGAAGTGGCGCTTCTCTTCTTTAGTTTTCGTTTTGACGCGTACCCGCTGAGACAGGCCGGGGCGCAGCAGATCGGCATGGTTGCTCCATGCTGACCTGCGAACAACTCCAAAGCTCCAGGCGCCTAGAAAGCAGCATTTACGAGCCTACTAAAAATAGCCCAGAAAAGGACGTCTGGAGACCCCGGAGTGGCTTCTAACTTGGAGCGTTTAGTATCCTAGCTCTAGCCCTTTCTGCCCCGGCTTTCCTCTCGTGGACTCCTGCGAGCACCCCCGCGCTAGGCAGTGTTGCAGTTACGTAGCATCCCCCTTGCGCCCGTCACACGGGCCGGCGCGAGTGCACGCGCCAGTTACGATGATGTAGCATTTGGTCCGGTCCGGTGGTTTCCGCTTTAGGATTGAACGCTAGGGCAAAGCTGGGTGTGTAGCCGAACTGGCTCAAAATTACCGTGGTCGAAGTCGACCGTCACTAGAAAAATTGTCCAAGGTGCAGGCGAGCTGGTGTATGTTGATCATGATGTTTTAAAATCCTGAGACTGGGAAGGAAAATGAAGAAAAATTGTAAGCCTTGTTTGCCCTGTCCCCTTTTTTCTGTCTTACAATTTTTCTTCATTTTCCTTCCCAGTCTCAGGATTTTAAAACATCATGATCAACGTCACTAGAAGTGGTCTCGTCTTCCGATGTCGACTGCTCCTTCTGCTCACCTGTCTCCACCTTGCCTTCGGCCTCTTGCGGGGCGTGCGTGTGTGCGTCGACGCAGTTAGTGCAGGTGACGGCGCTGTTGTCCACCAGGTGTGTGCAGGGTGACCATGCGCCTCCCTTCCGTTGATATCACCGTCCCTGGTAACCACCTTTGCCTTAGCTGAAACTGTCGCGACTAGACACGTTTTTCTGGAGTAAGTGACAACCTTGTGTTCGAAGTATGTTCGATGATCTTGACGTACTCTTCTTTCTTTCTGCTCTCTTGAAAAGTAACCACTCAGCCTCGATCTGGGCTGAAAATCCATTAACCTCTCTGCCGGTGACTTGCAGTAACGTAAAAAGCGGAGCTAGAGAGGGTGACTTGCAGTCTTGGGTTGGCGTCTATTTGTATCCAAATAAAAACGTCAGAATACGGCTCTGCAGGGTGCCTTCCTTGTTTTTCTTTAACCCTTCGTTAATAGGGCGCACCGCGCGTTCCGCTAGCTCATTCGACTGTGGGTGATATGGGGCTGTTGTCGGATGACGCACATGGTTGTCCTGCAGGAATCGTGCCATCGCTCCAATGAAAAATTGAGGACCGTTGTTCGATACCAGTGTTTGAGGCAAACCAAGGCTCGCGAAGATTCACCTGAGTACGTCAATTGTTCTGTCAGCTGTTGCTGTCTTCGTGGGTACGTCCTTCATACACTTCGTCTACGTATCATCAAGTACAAAAACTATGTATCATTTTACTGGACCGGCAAAATCTATGCACAGGCGGCACCGGCGTTTGTTAGTCTGGCAATTTTGAAGGAACATGCACGGCGGGCATCGGAAGAATACTGTACACACAGGGGCAGTTTTGCACCAATTTGTCAATGTCCATGTCTAATCCTGGGTACCAAAAGACTGTTCGAGGGAGACTTTTCATTACCGAGATTCCGACATGACTGTCGTGCAGCTCCCTCAGCATTTCCATCCGTGCCGTTTCTGGGAGAACAACGCCATGGCTCCAGTAAATCAATTATGGCTCCCAAAAATTCAATCTTTGCGTGAAAAATACAGCAATAGTGGCTGCTCCTCCGTGCTAAACATTGATGGCCACCTGCCCTGGATCCATCTTTTCACTTGCTGAAGTTTCATATCGTTCTTGGTTAGGGCTGCCATCTGCTGTGTTCACAAAGACCTGCCGTTCAAACCGCGTGTACACAACACACACACCATGGGCTCTCTATTGCTGTCCACATCAGACCCCGGCACGGTGGACCGCGGAAACGGCAAGCAACTTAGAGAGTCCGCGTTCTTATTGTGATGACTTTTCCGATACTTGACGGCGTACTGGTATGCCGCGAAGAGCAGCGCCCACCTCTGGACTCGGACTGCCGCCATTTTCGGGATAGCTTTCTCCGGATGAAACAGCGCCGTTAGAGGTTTGTGGTTAATCACCAAAGTGAAGCGATCGCCGAAGAGATAATCTCGAAACTTCGTCCCTCCAAACACATACGCTGTTGTTGTTTTCTTCTACTGTCGTCTGCGATAACCTCCTATTTTCCCCTTCGATTGAGTCTCTAATCCGAAATCTTCATTTGTGCTTTTTGGTATTTATTAAATATATTAAAAGTGCAAGCTCGTTATACATTTATATTCGATTTTAATTTGTCTACGCCGGAACGTCTGCTATGAGTCATCGTTTGTTGATCAACTGTCCGCCTTCGGGATAACACCAGCACATATATACTTGGAGATGGCAGACATGTCATGTGCTGCCTACCACTGCAAAAACAAGTTTTTGCGATGTGTTAGAAAATCGTTCTGCTGCTTCCCGAAGACCGAACAAACGTGAGTAATTAAGTTGCTGCTGCATTCAAACTAAACTGAAACAAACAACTGCAAAAAGAAAAAGTGAAGCTCCTTTTTTTATGCTGCTGCTTTCCATCTTTTTTTTTTCTTTTTTTTCCATAACAGTTGCAATGATCGTTTTCGTTGAAGGAGCTTTTTGCTGGGTGATTTGTATTTTTCTATCGTCTGCTAACTTTTGTTTTATTCGCCGTTGTTCGCTGTTTGTTCCCCATTTTTCTTTATTTTCGTTTGAGGGGGGGGGGGGGGGGGACTCCATCTTTCCTGCAAAGTTCGGAAAATGTTTGCACGGTCATTTTCTTGTTACTTCTTTTGTTTTTGTTGTGCTGTAGCGGCTGGTTTGCTTGCTTTTGTAATCTTAACACGTTGTTTGCGCACGTTTTAATGATCACCTAGTATTTCGGTAAAGAAACTGGGACAACGCAGTCTGCAACGGATCAACAGTAACCTCTTACGACGTAGTTCGAGCAGCTAAACGCCTTTCTTCCGCTTCCCAGATGCGCTCCACACTCGTGTGATCTCCTAAGTGGCGCTTGAGACCGCTAAATAGACTGCTCTATCGTTGTTTATGCGTGCGTTGTTATTTGATTGTCGTTGCAGTTGCGATAAGTGGATTCCGCTTCGCAAGCAGACTGACCGTAATGAATTGTTTCAGCTGTTGTGGTGACGAAACGGGGCTCTCAAAGCGTCTGCTTACGTAGACTCCGAGTCCTTTATCGGCGTTCGCCGCCGCTCCCGTTGGTTACTGGCGGCCACAGCTGCGTGCGCGACTGCTTAGCGCGAGCTAATAACTAGCTACCACAGTTCATTTGCAACGTGCATGCGACACCATCAAGATTGCCGGACTTGGCAATTTGAGCTCGTTCTCAGCACGACCACTGAAGCAGTTGATGGAGCAGACAATGTAGCAGACGACGGTGCTCATCCGGGCTACCTAGGGGGCGCTGAGGGGATCTACTAGTGATGACGTTTAGAGGAGGAAACGCGCAGGCCCTGTGTTCTAGGTGGTATTGGCACGAGACACCGCAAAAAATCGATCTTAAGGGAACCACAGCGCCACCTCTCGCGCGCTGTGCGAATTCGTACCACGCCGTGAAGCGAGTTTCAGAACTGACTTCCTGTACTCGCGTTGAGAAGCTTGCTAGGGGCGCTTCTGTTTTGCTAAATATTGGTAGTGCACGTGCTAACCACGCAATTATGCTTTAAACTTTATAGTTCATAGAAGCTTGGTGCTTGCACTAGCAGAGGAAGTTGAAGTATCCCCACTCTGGGTTGCGAAAAAATTCCACAAGGCGGCGATAACCAAATTTGACGCCGCAAATAAAACATTGGGTTGTGGGAATGTTTATACAGCCTAGAGCTTGGGCTGCCTCAGCGGGCGACGAGTCTCCCAGCTGTAGATGAGACATTTAGCCAGTGCAGTACAACCTCTAGCCTGGGGTCTTTAACGTGCATCACGCAGTAGTGATACGCGACCGCACGCCGGTACGATGCTCATCCATTTCCAATCGGGCAGGGGTAGGGATTGAACCCAGTATCCCGAGTTCTGCAGCGCGACCTTTCGCTCCACGTGCTCCGAGCTGGTGTGCGCTAGCCCACTCGGCCACCGATCCTCCGTCCCTGCAAATACTCGGTTCACACTTAAGCTGAGACTGCTGCCAATGCCATAATCACGAAAGCTCGAGGTCGCTGCTTTGAAGCATTCGTTTGCAGAACGAGCGCTCGCGCTAGAAGTGCAGGTATCAAAGCCAGGAGCGCGAGCTAGCTCGCGCTTGTAGCTTTGCCTGCAGTCTCAACTTAAGGGTGAACGGACTATAGTAACGTTGGCTTCCATCCTCCTCTGGTTTGTGAGGCAGCATCGAATCGAGCATCGTCATTACCTTTCTGCAATGCACCAGCTGAAATAGTGTCACTCCGGTGGTTTCTTGGACCGCCGTGTTACAAGCAAACGTGACGTACGGTAACACTCTGTCCTATGTCTTGTGCTCCACGTCGACGAACATGAAAATCATGTCGGCGAGGGTCTTGTTGAGCCGCTCCGTGAGCCCGTTTGTTTTCGGGTGGTGCGCTGTGGTTCGTCCCGTGGCTGGTTAGGCTGAGCCGAAGAACCTCCCGAGTCAGCTGAGCCGTGAATGCTGCTCCCTGGTCCGTAATCAGGATTTGAGGGGCGCCGTGACGGTGAACGATGGGCTGAATGAAGAACTTCCACGGCTATCCCAAATGGGAGGGCTGTCGTCTAAGCGTGTCAGGTGAGGTACTTCGTCGCGACGACTCTCCCCCGATTTCCTTGCGTCGACTTGGGAAATGGCCCGAGTTTATTCATTCTGATCGGGGCGAACGGGGCAGTCGGTGGTGCGATTAGTTGCAATAGTCAATCGGGCTTCGTTGGTAAATGCTCGCTTCGTTGGTATTTCCGGCACTAATTTGTGTACTGGTAGACAGTCTTCAAGAGCCTGGGCTAGTGGTACTTTTCGTAGATGCGTGCCAATGTCCTGCTGTAGCCAAGATGCTCTGCTTCCAGGCAGCACAAGACGTCGAGATCACGCCGAAATAAGGTCCTAGACGTTGGGCGACGTCGAAGTCCTTAACAAACTTTTTATCGACGGCATTGGTACGTCCACATGATAGGTTCCGACAACGTCAAACACGCGACGGAGTGACAACGTCATAAGCTTCACCTCGACGTCTTCAACAGTAATCGACGTCTGTTTGACGTCTTGTATGAGAAGTTCTTTGAACGTCGAGCAGGAGACGTCACAATAATGTCCTGAGCAACACGTTGACGTCTTCGACATTAATCGACGTCAGTTCTACGTTTTCTCTGGGAAGTTATTTGAACGTCGAGCACGAGACGTCCCAACAATGTCCTGACAAACACCTTGACGTCATCGACATTATTCGACGTCAGTTCTACGTTTTTTCGGGAGGTTCTTCGAACGTTGAGCGCGAGACGTCCCAACAATGTCTGAGCAACACCTTGACGTGATTGGCAATAATAGACGTCAGTTCTACGTTTTCTCCGGGAAGTTCTTTGAACGTGGAGCACGAGACGTCCCAACAATGTCCTGAGCAACACCTTGACGTCATCGACATTATTCGACGTTATTTCTACGTTTTCTCAGGGAAGTTTTTCGAACGTTGAGCGCGAGACGTCCCAACAATGTCTGAGCAACACCTTGACGTCATTGGCCTTAATAGACGTCAGTTCTACGTTTTCTCCGGGAAGTTCTTTGAACGTTGAGCGCGAGACGTCCCAACAATGTCTGAGCGAACATCTTGATCACCCTGAACAAGCGCCTTATAGAGCCCAAGGTGCTGTCATATCACTTTCAAAATTTCTCATCAATGTCTGCATTTTTGATACTGTGCATGCAATCCACCTTTCAACCTGGCTGAGCTGCAGAAATCTCTTACAATAATATCATTCTCGTGATTGTTGTTTTAGCAGGAATGGCTTAAAAAGCCGAGAATTCACAGCAGCAAAAACCAGGATTTAGCTCGAAGTCAGTGGGGCTGTTTATAGCATTTTTAGCGTTTCTAACTTAATATGAGCGTCTTTGAAGCTGTAAGAGAATGATAATAATGTAAGAGATTTCTGCAGCTGAGCCAGGTTGAAGGATGGACAGCATGCACAGTATCGAAAACGCTGTCATTGACGAGAAATCTTAAAAGTGATATGGCAGGTCCTTGGGCACTACAGGACGCTTGTTTAGGGTGACTCCGAATTACACCCAAGACTGTGTATCCATAGAAATGGCCGAAATTACCGATCACTAGTGAGCTGAAGGAACACCGTTCCCATGATTCCTGGAGTGCGGCCGGGGTGCTTGGGGGATTAGGCAAATGATATATTCCGTCCGAATATACATGCTTCCGCGAACATACCTTCGAGCAACGAAGCCAGATCCGGTTGACTTCATTGTTCCACGGTGACCCAAATCGAGTCCGTTATCAATTGACATCCCGTTCAGTCTTGACGTATGCTCGGTGTTTTATGGTCGTTAAATGGGACCTTATTTCAACGTTGACATAACGTTATCACAGACGTACGCTCGACATTTTATGTCGTTAAATGGGACGTTATGATATCGTTAATATGACGTTCTCAATTCACATCCCGTTCAGTTTAGACGTATACTCGACGTTTTATGGTCGATAAATGGGACATTGTTTCAATGTTTATATAACGTTATCAATTAACTTCCCGTCCAATTCAGACGTGCACTCGACGTTCCAAGGTCGTTAAGTGGAACGTTATGTCGACGTAAAATCCACGCTTTTTTCCAGACATTAGCCTTTCCATATTACGTCGAAGGGACCTGACGTTCAGACTTTCGACGTTCTTTCGACATGTGGTTTCTGACGTCATCGACTTTCTTTCGACGTTTTTCTAACGTATCTGTGCTACCTGGGCTGTCTGGTCCTTATGGCAGGCTTCGAAGTTCTCCTGTCAAAGATAGGTTATCGGGGGGGGGGGGAGGGCTATGTTCGACAAATGTTTCGTTTCTCCTACGAAGAAATGGAAGTGACGACATCACATCTGATTGGTTAGAGGCTCTAATGACGAAAGTTCGCTTTTCCGTCATTTGAGACCTCTAGCCAATCAGACGCGATATTGTCGCTTCCGTCACTTCCGTTTCTTTTTAGGAGAAACGAAACATTTGACAAACATAGCCCCAGAAGCATCGAAGAATTGTTGTCCCCGAAGTTATCTTTGGAAAGCACTGCCTTTTCGAACGGCGAAGCTTGCATGGCTCGTGAGAAGACACGGGAACTCTACTTCCACCTTCTTCTAAATGTTCGATTAGTGCGCGCAGCTCAGGGTTGTTTCGTTGGAGTGCCGCCATATCGTCGACGTTGACTGCTTGATATATTTCTCGTCGTCGTCGTCGTCGTCTCTCCAGTGCCGGCGAGAGCTCACTCGACGGGGTCCTTGAGAGACAGCCCGCGTCCCTGCCCGAATGAAAAATCCATCAATGTGCTAACCCTGTGCAGCAGTCAATGTTTTCTAGTAGACCGCTGACTTTGCCGGACTGTACGTCAGCATATCTGATTGGCCAACAAGTTACTCTGACCGACAGTCGAACTCCGGTCGAGACTCCGCTTGTCGGCCTTCTGATGGTTTCCTGGTGGCAGTCGGCCGCCGCGAAATGCCGTCAGAATTTCTTGGTGGCGATTCTGATTGTACATCGATTGTTTCTGACTCTACGTCAAAAAGCTTTGACGTGCGGACGAGATGTACGGTCAAAGGACATAAAGTTCGGTGGCAATCAGTTCGTCGAAGGACGTTTGATGGACAAATCGTTTCGTCGACACTGCGATGTTTCATCGACAGATCGTTTCGCGGAAACGAGCACCCGCTCATTTCATCGACAGACGTTGCGACGTTGCGTCGAGAGATCGCTCTGCCAGCTCCGCTGGCTCCGCCAGCTGGACCTCCTCGTGGCCTGCGCGCCTGCGCGGAGCGCGGCCTGGTGCTGGATGGAATGATGAATGGATGAAAGATGGCCGACTGGGCCAAGTAGAGCGAACCAGTGCGCAGCCATCTTGCCTCACCGACTTAAACTATCTCAATTGTTTTTTTCTGCATATTTTTTGGGGGAGCTACCAATTTATTTATTTAATTTTTTATTTCAAATACCCTGAAGGTATTTGCATACCCTTTATTTCATATATCCTCAATGTATTTGTACTGATGCCGGAACTTGCGATTTGTATGGTTTCGCTCGTGTCCTTGCCCGAACCTTTGGAAAAGCGTTGTCAAAGGTGGAGAGTTTTGTTATCGGCCACTGTCCTTTCTCCGATTAGATTCTTAAAACATTCAACAATGTGCACTGCTCTTGAGGACTACGCTTTCGGCAACATACGTGATCGAGGTGTCTGTACGTCATCGAATGCAACCCTTCGCGGGCTGGCCGCCGTCACTCCGACTGTTTTGACGAAGTGGCTGGGTCGTTTCAGAGCAAGTGTATCTTTCCGCGCGTCGCGTCTTTTGGTGAGAATCCTCAAATGCAACCTGAACACTTAGCACCGAATCATCCACACGTCAAAACACTGAAGCACTTAAAAAGGCTTTAAAGAAATACCGAGGCCAGTTTGCGGTGCATACAGCCATTTTATCGTTGAAATGGCATAAAATCGGTTTTAAGCTAATTGGCATCTGTTCTTAGCCGCTAGCAATAAACTTTGGAGGAGACTGAGCATTCGGTTACGCGTAGTTTACTGTTACGGTGAAAAGCATTTTTTTTCGTTTCCATACCCCGAGGTGATTCAATGTACTATACTTACGGAGACCGCATACGATTTTTAGATTTTACCATATTTAGCTTCTGGATATTAAATAACATAATTGTTCTGCCTATGTTACGTCTCAACTGAAATCTCTCATGCACGTAAACCAATATGCTGACCAAAGAACAAAAAGACCAAAGATTTCGAAGCCAGTCTTCCTTATGCAAAGAGCTGGGTCCCGAACTTTCCCCATGGTATCTGTCTGCTGGCATCGATAAAAACAATTGAATGTCGCGTGTGAGGGACCAGTCGGCTGCTGCCGACAAATCTCTTCCAGTGGTACTACTGCACTCCAAGGCCTTGCATGTGGCCGCTGCTCGAGAGAAGCTATATAATGCAATAAGTCTCACATTTGATATCAACTGTTGTTTACTTTGTGTAATGAGACTAAACTTCGGGTAATGTTTTTATTTATCTGTTACCAATTCTCGTGTTTTTTTGTTGTTGTTTTTTGCACTGCAATGTAGCGTTTTTAGGTTTGCTCGCGGGCACCGTGCTCGCGGGAGTGCGATCGAGTGTCATTGTTTTCCGTCATTTTGTTATTTATTTTTAATTTACATTGTTTACAGCCTCCTTCTTATTCAATGTCCTTTTAAAACTGCCCTTAAGGATAAATGACGATGAAACAAATGCGACAAAACAATTTTTTCGCGTATAAGTCGCAGTAGCCAGTAAAACACTGCATCACATTTCCTTTTGAATAAATGAGGGTAATGTACATGTTTAATTTAGATCGGAATATTGGGGTTATAATGTAGCAATAAATGGCGGCAAGCTGTATTTTGCTTAAAAATAACCAATATAAAAAAATCAGCGTCCACGTCCTTTTCCGCAACCCGCCACTGGATCGAAGTTTTGTTTTGTGCCTACGCATATTTTTCTCCACCACGTTTCTTCTTCCAGTAATGTTCGGTTCCATAAACGGGCATCGGAACTTGCAAATATCCGAATAGGTCGCGTGCGAAGTCTTGTGCGCTCTTGCTTGCTACCAATGTGACAAGGAGAGCGAGAGGGTAGCGCAGTTGCTCTCCTTGAAGGCAGCGGCGCTAGACATCGTCTTTGTCATCTGTTACAACCGCTTGTACCTTGAGTTTCCAACATTCCTTTCCGGAGCCGCGAAAAAAAAAAAAGAAAGAAAAAGGAAAGTAAAAATTTCAGCTGTGTTAGAGACTTTTTTGTGTTGTGTCGTTTACCCGCAGTCTCGGGGTTTTTTCAACCATGTGCAATGTACACCAGCTCGTTTGCGCCCTTACATTTTGTTCAAGGAAAGTTTATCGACGAAACGTTTCAGGGTGGTACTGTCCACGAATCGATTTTCGACGAAACGTCGCATATGTCGACGAAACGTGTGTTCATGAAACGTGTGTCTACAAAAAGTTGTCCCGGAACGTAATTCCACGAAACGAGTTTCGACGAAATGACAGGGACCCGTAAAGTTCGTTCGGATGCCACTATTTCGTCAAATCTATGAAAACGAAAAATAATCTATGTACAAGAAAACGATTTCGGGAAGTGAGTCCATAAAACCGCTGATGTTAGAGATATGACAAGCAGGGCACCCGACAACCTTGATCAGAAGCCCACCCAACACGCCGAACACGCCACTTTCTGCTTTCGCTTCACCCACTGAGGCGTCGCCGAACTTCCGTGAACGATCGCTCTCGACTCGTTCTGTTTGCCCGCTTGCTCTAACCTGTCGATCCTGTCCGGGCTCTACAATTTCTTGTTTTGGTAGATTTTCTCCTCGACAAGTTCCGACTATGTAAGGAACTTTAGCGGTGTAGTTGAAGACGACAGGGTGTGCCAGGTCTATCAGGGCCGGAGACGCGCGAACAAGAGAATTCTACGGCGCAAAGTGCTCTACACGGCAGGTGAGTAGAACTGAAGTACTGGCTGATTGATGTACGAGTGCTTTGCATAACATGCTGAAGGCTTAACTACATATGCAACCGAAGCGTTCTTTAGAGCGATGCACTCATTGTCGGAACCTCGCGCTGTAATACCGAAATGCTCTTGACTCGGTCCGAGAGGTTTAGGCTAGAAAGTTTATACCTTTCTATCTGGTGTGGGCTATTGGCCTTACCGCTGTGTCGCAGCTCATTATTATTATTTCATGAAGAGCGCAGGCAAAAAGCATCCGCGAGCGTAGTTCAGATATGTCTGCTGCTCGCGTTCGTCCGTGGAAGCCAGGGCTGTCTGTCGTAGCATGCATGCTTGCTCTCTAGCTTCAACGGAGTCGCATACGTTTTGTGCATTAAAGTGTATATGGTCATCCCGAAAGGTTCAGACACCGACGGCATTTCTCTGAAACATGCTTAGGGTGCATATGGGCTCGTTCGTAAGCGAATGTCCCTTTTGCCTGAAAAGCGCAAATTTCAAAAGTGAAAAAATAAGGACGGGTACCCACTTTTCCTGATTTTTGATGTCATGAATTACATTCTTTTTAAGGACTTGTGAACCGTTTCATAGCCATGCAAGATGGCCACCTCGGCTTGTGAACTGTTTCATAGCCATCAAGATGGCCACATCGGAATGGGAGCTTTTATATAAATGTTGCCCTCGTTGATAAAATTTCCTTGGCAGTGGTAGTCAGACGTCATCTGATGGACCATCAGGGCACGTTCCATTAGGGCTGCTGACTGGCAGTTAGTGTCCCAAATTACGTATCTTGATGGAACTTTCAGTAGGGTGTGCTTGACGTCGGACTTGTACACCACGGACATGTCAAATTCTTGCAGTACAACCACTAGCCTGGGGTCTTTAACGTGCATCACGGAGTACGATCTATCGGACACTGTATCGGACAAGGCGTCCTGATGGATCCTTCAGGTTCGCAGGCCAGCATAGCGAGTGGTGGTCTTTGACCATTTTGAACGGACTTCCATACAAGTAGGGACGGAACATGGTTACCGCCCAGACGCTCGCAAGGCATTCTTCTTCGTTGTGGAGTAATTGATCTCTGCCTTGTAGAGCGTCCGACTTGCATAGGCGATCACTTGTTCTGTGCCTTCTTGTATTTGTACCAGTACTGCGCCTAGTCCCGTAATATTGGCGTCAGTGTGGACTTCAGTCTCGGCATGCTGGTCGAAATGGCTGAGAAATCGAGGTGTCTGGAGTCTCTGTTTCACTCATAGAATACGCGCTGTTGCTCTTCTGCCCAGTGGAGCTTCGCGGTGTCTGCGACGCAGAGATCTTCTCGAAATATCGAAAGAGACGACTGTAGTAAGCGAACAATCCAAGAAATCTCCTCACGGCCTTCATGTTCCGCGGCGGTGAAAATTCAGTCACTTCGCGTGTCTTCTCATTGTCAGGATGAACACCTTTGTTGAATAAAACGTTGCCTCGGAACTTCAGTTCGACGTAAGCGAACCGACATTTCAAAAGGCTTGTGTGTCAGTCCCGCGGTCTTAATGGCTTGGAACACTGCGCGGAGTCGTCGCTGGTGCTCGTCAAAGTCTCTTGCGAATGCCACGACATCGTCGAGGTAGACGAGACAGCTCTGCTATTTCAGACACAGCAGCACAGTGTCCTGGACGCAGTGGAAAGTAGCTGGTGCCGTACGAAGTACGGCACAAGCTACTCCACCGTTCAAACTCGTACACTACGTCGGGCGTGACGAAGGCCGTCTTCTGACGGTCCCGCTCGTCGACTTCGAACAGCCAGTATCCATTCTTTAGGTTCATCGATAAAAAGTAACAGACGAGGGGTAGTCGATTTGGCGTATCGTCTATGCGTGGAAGCGGATAGACGTCTTTCTTCGTTACAGAATTCAGCCTTCGATAATCTACGCTGAATCCCATCGTTCCGTTCTTTTTTGTTTCTTTTTAAGCACGACGGGGGAGGATTAGGGACTGTTTCAAGGCTGGATTATGTCATCCTCGAGTATCTCTTCAACTTGTTCTTGGATAACTTCTCAATTGCTCTTTCAGAGAAACACGGTACGGCGACTTGTGAAAGGGAGGGCGTCTTCATCCGTAACAATGCAAAGCTTGGCAATCGTCACTTGGCGCACGCTTGATGAAGTGGCGAAACATTCGCTGCACTCGGCGAGAAGAGGTGTCTTCTGGGATGTAGGCGATCGCGGCTTTGTCTGGAAGTTTCTGGACGTGGCTCAAGGCTGTGCCCTTTGTCAGGTGTTGTGACTGTTTTCGGAAGTTCGTCACAAGAGACATCGTGCGCCCATCCTTGAGCTCTGTTACGCCCCTGGCAATGCCAATTTGTCTTCAGAGGAACAGTTGAACGTTTCCTTCCAATAGAGCTTCAACGGACAAAACTGTTGCTATCCCGACCGGCACAAAAACACTCGACAGCGGTTGCAGGTTCGCGTGGTTCTCAAAAACACGTACCGCGGCTTACGTCGCACCAAGATCTTCCAACGCAGGTATAGGTTTCCGCAGCGTCAACCTGTTTGTTTCGATGTCAATTGCCGGCGCCATATTCACAGAAAAAGGCGATGCCCATTATGAGTTCCTGCGGTTCCATGCGAGCATTCCTGAAGAACGAAGTTCACCGGACGCCTCTCATCTTGGAATACGACCCGAGCGGTGCACCTTCCAAATAGTGTGAGGAGATGCCCTCTGGGGGTTCTCATCTAAGGGCCATCCCCGGCGTCATTACTTTTGGAAGGCGGCGAGATAGTTTTCCGCTCAAAACAGAATAGCCTGCTCCGGTGTCGATGAGTGCCGTTGTATTGTGTCCATCGATGGTAACGTCGAGGTTATTCGACACCTTCACAGAAGCGTCGTTAATATGCGTCTCGTCGCTAGTGTGGGAGCCCTCCGACGTTTGTGGAGGACATTTTCATTGTTCGTTTTCGGCATTACCATCTCCCGTTATTGCCGCACTTAAATTCCTGGCAAGACAGGGGAGAAAGGCTTTGCCGGCGGGATTTACGAAGAGGAGGTGCGGAACGTCGCAGTGAAGGTTGTGGGGGACAATGAGCCACAGTGCACGTGAATAGACGGCGTTGTGAGCGGCGAAGAAGGAGAAAGGGGACGCTCGTGGTGTGCGGGAGGACAGACACAGTTCCGACGGCAGAGACAGACGGAAGAGCCGGTGCCAGGAAGCGACCACAAACAGAGACCCGGACCACACGGCAGCCTTGGCCCTTTTCAGCATAAAGAATGAGGTAGCAATTAAACCTTTCTTCACGATTGCGCTCTCTCGCGTGACTTCCTCGGGGCGAATGGAACTCGGCCTGATCGGGCGGTATTGACAGGCGACCCATATAACTGGCGCCTCCAACGTGGGGCCCGATCAGTCTGCCGTTGTTTCTTTTCGCTCTCAGGGAGTCCCACGAATCGCAATTTCTAGATTAAGGTTTTCATTGTTTTCCATTTATATTTTGTGTTACTCCGCTGGACACCAGTGTTTTAACGTTATACCGCCACGTCCAGGTTACGGAGATAAGGCCGCCCATCTCGAGGCCTCAACCATGTCAGTGGCGGACATTGACTCGGACGCGGGAGAAGGCACGAGTGGGCAAGTCAGCCGATTGCGGCAGCGCTAGAGCCCTCAATTCCAGCGGTGAACACGGGAGACGTTAGCGAACTTATGCACGCCATGACGGCGATGTTCGCGACGTTTACTAGACAGATGGGTTTGGCCCCAGGGGTGGTGAATCCCGCGCCTACGCCCGTGCCTCGCCCGCGGTTGAGCGTGCCGACGCCGACCTATTCGGGCTACTCCGACGCAGCATCGGTTCACGATTTCCTGCAGGACCTAGACGCGTACATTGCCGCGTTGGGCGGGTCGGATCAAACGGCCCTGATACAGATCGTACCAATCGCGTTGACGGGTGACGCAGCGCGTTGGAGACGAATGCAGAGGCCCTTCCTTTCGATGGCAGATTTCCGGGCACGATTCAGAGAGGAATTTCTGCCTCCCGACTATGAGATGCGGATCTGAGATGAGCTAGCCAGCCGTACTCAACATCCGGACGAGAGCCTCGTAGAATACATCCGCGCTCTCCAGGAGCTCTACTCCAGAGTCGAACCTACAGCGTCAGACGCGGAGAAGGTAGCTAGGGCGATTCGCCAGTGTCACCCTAGATTTAAACCCTACTTGTGCGGACGCGATTTCGCTGATCTGGAAGCACTTGCCAGAGAGGCGCGCACTGTTCAGGCGAGCTTGCTCGCCGAGTTGATGTATCGCACCCTCCACGCGCAGTGGAATCTCTGGAGCCGGGTGGCGCCTGGACAGGACGAGGCGCGGGAGCTTGCGACGACTCACGTACGCCGTACGTGGCCGATACAGGACATAGGAGTGGCGAAGCTGCTTTTCCCCGCGCCCTAGATCCCTTCGCTTTTGAACAGAGGCGCAGAGCAGCCAACGCGGGTTCTTCCAGGGCGCATCCCCGTAGTGGAGGCGGCGCAGCCGACCACCGCGGAGTCGCGAATCATTACGAGGGTCGCGGGAACTACAATGACCCTCGGCGCGACACTGCATCGCGTGATGGTAGCGGCGGACGCTCAGCGCACAATGGCAGGAGACCGGCTAGACCAGCCGACATGGTGGTCAACCCCTTCTGCAGGAGACCGGCCACACCAGTCGACAGGGTGGTCAACCCGGTTGGCGGGGGAACGGCCAGACCAACCGACAGGGTGGTCAACCCGGTTGGCAAGGAGCAAGGCAGACCAACCGGCAGGGTGGCCAACCTGGCTGGCAGAGACGAGGTGAACAATCCCGACGTCGACCACGTCAACGGAGGCAGGGCGGCGGAGACGCGGAGGACCGGGGAAGTCCCAGGGACACGCTGAAGGACAAGGTGCTGAAGATCATGCCGGTGCAGAAGGAGACGCGTGCCGGCCAGCGCACCCGCTTCAAGGCCTTTATGGCCATTGGGGACTTCAACGGCCAGTGGGCTTGGGTGTCAAGTGCTCCAAAAGTTATCCACGGTCATCCTTGAAGCCATCATCCTGGCCAGGCTGTCCGTCATCCCCGTCCGCAGGGGCTATTGAAAACAAGATCGGAAAGCGCCACACCGTCCTCTGCAAGGTGACCGGCAGGTGTGGCAGCGTGCTGGTGCGGCTGATCCCGGCGCCCCGCGGCACAGGCATCGTGCCCGCCCCAGTGCCCAAGAAGCTGCTGCACATGGCGGGCATCGAGGACTGCTACACCTCGGCCCGCGGCTCGACAGCCACCCTGGGCAACTTTGCCAAGACCACCTACCTGGCCATCCAGCAGTCGTACAGCCACCTGACCCTGGACCTGTGGCGGGAGCGGAGGCTCATCAAGTCCCCCTACCAGAAGTTCACCAACTACCTGATGCACGTTCACCGCCACCAGCGACGCGGAGATGGACGACCTGGAGTCCAGTGACTCCGGTCCAGTGACTCTGGATGCTCCCGACCCCCCCGGAGTTTGAGGCTTGAGGGGAGGGGAGTGTGGGGGACAATGAGCCACAGTGCACGTGAATGGACGGCGCCGTGAGCGGCGAAGAAGAAGAAAGGGGACGCTCGTGGTGTGCGGGAGTACAGAGACAGTTCCGAAGGCAGAGACAGACGGAAGAGCCGGTGCCAGGCAGCGACCACAAACAGAGACCCGGACCACACGGCAGCCTTGGCCCTCCTCAGCATAAAGCATGAGTAGCAATTAAACCTTTCTTCACGATAGCGCTCCCTCGCGTGACTTCCTTGGGGCGAATGGAACTCGGCCTGATCGGGCGGTATTGACAGGCGACTCACAAGGTAAGCGAGGCTATTTGGGACGAAACGGGCGCACGACACGGTAAATGGCGAAGATACTCGTCGATGTCTCGTGGGCGCTCACCGTACCGTGGACGCGGGTCGTCCGGGTAGATCCCGCGCGGCCCAAGTTGCCGGTAGGTGCATCGGTGCTAAATCTGGTCGGCTTTCCCGCAATGGTGGCATAGCAGGTGTCAGTTAGTCTGTTCCATACACGTCGCGGTCTTCCTGGGTGATAGGTTGTTCCGGGCGGACGTACTAAACCTGTTTTTCGTGACGTCGGGACTGCTGAGGGAGGGCGGCGCATGGCGTGGAGGCGCCACATATGGTCGAGCGGATGGCGGTGGAAGGCGGGCCACTACGGCGTACGTCAGCGTCGGTTCGTCGAAGCTGGCATGTCGACGTTGGTTTCAGGCTGCTCGGACTGCGTACCTCGTCGCGTACGATCTCTCGGCAGACTGACAGTGACGCCGGGCGCCCAGCAGCAGGGAGCAGCTTTCGGAGCTCCTCTCCGTACGATGGTCCGGATGACCTCGCGTATGTCCGATGTTGTGGAGCTCCAAGCAGCAGCTTGACGACGAGGATGCAACGACGCCAGGTAGTCGCTGGTAGTGGGAGGCTTGCTGCCTGGAGAGCACGTTCTATATTCGTGTCCTCCGTTACAAATTGTTCGACGGACAACGGTGGGTGGCATACGAGACCTTCAAATTTGTTCTCCGTTTACTTCGCGACATGAAGACTTTCAGCTTCTTTTCCTTCGTCGCTTGAGGGTCGGCGCGTGCACTCAGGAGTATGATGTCTTCAAACGTAGCTTGTGTTGCTCTCGTTGGGGCCTTGCGTCCTCGTCCGAAGGAGGTCCTCGGCTCTATCCCGTCGGTGCTGACTCTCGAACGTCCGTCGAAACTCTTCTTTTAGCTGGTCCCATGGCGTGAATGAGGTTTCATCAATTCTGGAACCAGTGTCGCGCCGCGCCCTCGAGGGCAAAGAAGTAGTTCTGAAGACTCTGTTCAGGCGTCCACCCATTGTGCTAGAACCACCCGCACGTACTGGCTCTTCCAGTTCTCGATGTCTTTGTAGACGTCCGCGTGGGAGGAGGCAGGCATCCGGGGTGGGACGGCATAACGCCGACGAAGGGGCGCTCGAAGCCGGCGGTGTCATCGTCTTCTTCTTTGTGCTGGGAATGAGAGTGACCTGCACCTCAACCAGACATGTCAGGGATGAAGGCGAAGGGAAGATAAATTATGAACTGAAAATAAAGGTTTGATGTGCGACTCCCCTCTGTAATGCCCCAGGGCCTTGAGGGCACTGAAATAAATAAATAAAAAAAATATAAAAAAATAAAAAAAAAAAAAATAAACTTGTGCCAAAAACAAAAGTAAGAACAAACGGTGGAGAAACCAGCAGCAAGCGTCGACGGCGGCAGCAGCGAGCGACGGTGCGTCGGAGACTCGGCTTATTTGACAGCTGGCTAGTGTGAAAGTGAATGAGTCGGCAAGACCGCGCTCGGCTCCTTATCTACTGCAGTCGATCTCTCGAACATTCGACCTAGAAAGTTCGGGAGTGAGCTGGGGCGAGACTTACTAGGCAAGATCATTCTGAGTTCCTTATCTTTAACATTCGGGGTAAGAATAAACACCAATCTCGTAGAAAAACGAAGAAGCGTTCCTTCTCGGTCGTGCATGCGGCAAAGTATGCAAAGCCCAAAAGAACCTGCACATTTGACATTGATAGCAAAATCGAATACGAAAGAAACAAACCTGGGTAAAAGCGCGTGGACGTCATTTCGCAAAAATATTTACATTTATTTTTAGAGCTGTACTCAGAGGTGGTTACATTTTTCGAAAATATAACAAAAACGGCGTCCGGGCGTTTACTATTTCATACAGAACTGCCCGTTGTCTGCACGCTGGTTTGCAGGCTTAATCCCATCTGTTGAGTTGAAAGCAAAAACGCTCAGAATGCCATAAGAGAGGGTGACGACGAACATAATAATCGTGATAGATCCTGATTGTAACAAGGTATTTGAATGATAACGCCGTTTTATTTCGCATTATCACACAAGCTAAATTCTTCTGTTCTTTATAAAAATGTGATTATAAAGCAGCCAAATATCTGTTTAATTTTTTGTCCTGCTCTTTGTTAGTGCATCCATACTGGACGTGTAGGTGTGAGCAGCCAAAAAATCATGATGAACTGAACCAAACGTATTTTCTGCTTTCAAATCTATATTGATGTGCAGAATGGTCAATACCCCTCCCACCGCGACCCAATGCAACAAAAAGCATGGACAGCAGTTTGTCAACTGTAGGAAGGAGGTAGTGTATTCCATCCCTTTTTTTGTGCGGGAGGAGTATATAGTGCAGATCCAGGTGCCTAAATGACTGCCTGAGGGAACACTCGCGGGAGGGGAACGAACCCTTGACGACTCCATGCATCCAATAGTCGCAGTTACCGTTAGACGTGCGGCGGTTGTTCGCCCAGATACAAAGGTACGCGCGTATTGGGAGGGACACCGGCAGAGATTTGGCAGGAAAAGGTCGCCGAGCCGTACACCATTAAGAGCCGAAATAAATGTCGCTGAGGCTGAAAGAGTTGTATGCTTTAGTTTTCGTCCCGTTTTCGTGTTTATTCTTTCCGGTTGTTTAAGTATATTACGAACACGCTCGTTGTGTAATGTTTAAAAAAAAAGAAGTTCGCGTTTCTCTAATTACGAGGTGAACCTGCATCACCGATCATATATATCGTTACAATTATTATTTATAGCATTTATCCTGGTCGTCGTCAGCCTCTCCATTAGCGTTCTTACCGTGTTTTTCCTTTTTGATTGTTTTTTTGTTTGTTTAGAACGCCACGTGGAAGCGAGCTCGTAATTCAATGCGCATACAAAGAGCAGGTGGGTGTAGGACATAGTAATTTCTGGGCCAGCGTTTTTGCTTTGGTTTTTAAATTTCACCACCTCTGAGTGTTGCTTCAATATATAAACAAAGTTTTTTTTTTTCAAAACGGCGTTGGCGTGCTTAATTTTATGTACGTACGTTTGAAAATTTTCAAGGTGTGCCAAGTGGGTTGGTTCTTACGGCTGATCCCTGCACATCACCATTAACATAAATATTGGGCCATTAAGTAATTACACAGTATTAAACAGAAGGTGCGGCCTCTTCACCGAGAACTAGTCACGATATAAAATTAAGTTTTTCCTCAATTAGGCATGTTCAATCCATGCATGCGTTGTGAAAAAACAATTCACCTCAGAAGTTCACGTCCCATGTGCCTTATTAAACCTTCAGCAATTGGAAGGTAGAGCCTTCGAGAAACGTCGGAAAGCTCATCGAGTCCTTCCTCAAACCAGCTTGGAATATGTAAGCCGTACTGCTTCTGAACTAATAGAGCGTCAAGTGCGTCCGGAATGATGGTAGCGTTTTTGAATAAACTACTTTCAAGCTGATAAGCGGCTCTCATAACAAACCAGGTCAAGCTGAACAAGCCACTAAATGGATTAAACAGCTGCCATAGAATCTTCTTAATCTGGGGCTTACAAATTAATCTGAAAAAAGAATGCGCAGGGCATCAGGAAAATGACTGCATCATATAAAATATTAGTACAGTCTGTTCGAATCAATCAACGCGGATTGTTTCCTTGCACGCTTCGCGTGTAGCTGGCAACCGAAATTATGTCTTCAGCGTTTTTGCAGTTATAACCTATTGCAAATATGGCTCTTTGTGACATTTTATTTTAGTCTTTTCAGGTTTCTCTTGCCTTCGTACTCAACACCAGGTCTAGCATAAAAGCACACCGATGCATCTGCGGGTCACAATGTAATCTAGCGATTGTTTTCACATAAATTCTTGCTCTTCTTCATATCTCCATTGTTATCTACAGCACCTCTACAACCAAAATAGATTTTTTTTTAGGAAAACGTTTGTTTGTTTTTTTGCGTGATAACCGTATCCGAACGGACGGTGTCTTAGATCAAGGGTCTCAAACACGCGGCCCGCGGGCCGCATACGGCCCGCGACTCACTAAGAGGCGTCCGGCAAGCATCCCGCGGCAGAGAGCCTTCGTTCCTACGCCATTTGGGCGCTACAAGTGCCATAAATAATAGTTTCATATTGTCGATTAATTTTACGCTCGAAAAGAAGCTCTGCTCATATAACGTGTTCACATAATTTGCAATATTTTGATTTAGTTTGGACTGAGCATTGCTTTGCGTACATATTTACGTCATCATTTCTTTCTCATTGTAAATCAACCGGAACGAGAATACCACTTTATTAGGCTACAAGTGCTAGCGTTGCTTGAAGAGGCACCTCGGCTGCATGAACTCTTGCTTAGCAGGAGCAACTGCCGAAGATATAGCTATGTACTCGCGAAATTCTGATTCTTAGAAAATACCTTCAAAATGCAAGTATTTTCTTATGTTCCTGCTATAAAAATCGCCAGGAAAGTAAAAACTGCCGTGTGAGGATATATTTGTTTACATGACTGGTGAGCCTAGTAAATAGTGGAACAGTGCAAAGACAATGTGATTTCTTTGGTTCTATTTAAAACTGCCACACCTTGCGTTTTAAGTCTTATCACATCAAACGTGGGCCCAAAGCCGAAGGCAGCTATACAAAAGCTTACTAAAAAAGGCGAGCTTACAAAAAGCAAAAAGCACGAGGTGCCTTCTCTAAAAACTCCCTGAGATGTCGCTGTGAAAGTCGGCTGCTTTCGAACACAAAAACACCATTCTTGCTGAGTTTCTTGTTTTTTTCCCCAAAATACTACAATATTCCCGCCTCTCCTCTTCCAGTTGGCCCTCAAAGTTTCAAGTGGGCCATCTGGCCCACACACTAGAATGATCTTGATATCCCTCTAGGTGGACAAGAATAACAAAATTAATGCAGACACTGTCGCCGATAAATAAGCTTATGCTCGCAAGGTTACTTGAGGTACATGGAATTCAATATTTCAATCAGCATAAACCAAATCTTTTTCTTTTTTTTGTAGGCATTTCAATTTTCCCTATTTGTTACATTGTTTTGTTTGAATAATTAGGGATAATTGAGACATTTTCCCTCTTTCATTAAGATAGCTAACTTTTGTATTTCGCTCACTTCAGTCATATGTGTTACGCACCACAATAATTTGACCACGAAGTATATTCCTATTTTGTGTTGTTTTGAAATTTTATTTAAAAAATGAAAGACGTTCGCAATGCTTTGCAATGCCGAATTAGAGCGCAGCTGTTGAGGATGAGGATCGCAGGGTGCGGAGAGGGGGGTATGCCCCTCCTCTTCTGATCTCTGCCCATTTGGCGCAAAAAATTTTCGGCTAAATTTTGCGGGAAATCGTCCCGCTAAATTAAGCGGGGATTTTTTCCTGCTAAAATATTTTCCGCTAAATTTAGCAGGGAACTTTTTTCGCTAAATTCAGCGGGGATATTTTTCCCGCCAAATTTAGCGGGGAAATTTCCCTGCTGAATTTAGTAGAAAAATGTTCTCCGCTAAATTTAGCAGAAAACATTCCCCACTAAATATAGCCGAAAACATTCAACGCTAAATTAAGCAAAACAAATTCACCACTACATTGAGCGGAAATTTTTTCCCGCTAAATTTAGACGGGAATTTTTTCGCTAGATTTAGTGGGGAACTTTTTTCGCTAGATTAAGCGAAGAAATTTTTACGCTAAATTTTGTGGGCAAATTTTCCCGCTAAATTTAGCAGGGAAATTCTCCCATAATGCAACACGCGGTTACGCCCGCTTGAATTATTACCATAATGCAACGCGCGCAGTGACGGCGATGGCGACGGCAACGGCGACGCCACTCAAGACAGAAACGGGCGCCTAAGAGCTGCGCTCTAAAACATAAAGTACGTCGGTTGTGAAAGGTGTCTTGTTTTATTATTTCCTATGCCGGGCTCCTTTTATGGAGCACCCGTTTTCTACCTTCTCCCTATTTTCAAAGATTTTGAACGTGCGGTTCATGCTTTCGAACGCAGAACAAGCATATATGAACTACATGCACGTACATGGAGAATAAAGTAATACACATTCATTGCAAATCAGGCTATATTACTTGATCTTCACATTACTTTGATCGACTACATTCACAGGGAGTTACCGATCCTATACTGCGCATTTCTTGCGTCTCCCTTGGTCTTTCAGATGTCGTTCATTCGCTTGGCACTTAAATTTCTCTATGCAGAAAAGCGCCGACACCGTGTTCGCGCTCAGAGCGCCCGATCGATGCACATAAATAAAGGCATGAAGCTGGTTTAGCACTGCGTTAATGCCTTGAATTTCAAAGAAAACAAGGTAACTGACCTATATTTTTATTTGCGTTGTTGAGAAACGTTCTAAGCTATTTACTACGCTATAATTATTCGTATCTTTTTTCTCTTACAAACATGCGCAGAGAAAAAATGCAACCGCTTTGCCCGGTTGAAATTACCGGAGCTATACTTTTCGACTGGCTGCTGTCTGTCTCAATTTGCAAACCGCGCACTAGCGCCAGCAGTATCTCTATTAAGGTGGCGATGCAGGCGAGTTGGTTCATGACTAAATCAGAAAAAAGCACAACCAACACAAAGACTAGTAGAAGAAGTGGACGAGACGAGCGCTTCTTCTGCGCTGAACCTCTAGCGCACATTATATATAACTCCATGTTTCAAACGATGAGGAACATGGTTGCCGGCGTTCACGGCGTGCTCAACGAGCGTAGATCGTTTAGATCGTTTATTTATACGAGTGGGTGTCGCTTTGCGTTCACCGAGAGTCTCAACCGACCAAGTTTGCAACAAACATCTGTCGCAAGTACGCGCCTTCTGAAGCGCTGCGTCGGGTGCTGTTTTTCCTAGCGGGACTGGCCTTAGCCTAGCGTCCCACGTTAACTACTTCTGCTTGATCTGGCTTGATCTGTTCGTTTGCACGTGTTGATGCTGATTAATGATGTTAGGTCCCGTAAAAGCGCCCCCACTGCTCTGTGAATTGTATGTACAACCGTGGTGATTGCGACCATGCTTTCAATGCCGAGAAGATACATACAAAGGTAAAAATTCGCGAGTCATTTGGCTGGAGACAATCGGGTGTTCACCTCGCATCAAGTTTGTCTCAGATATGTTCCCGTAATTTCCCTTTGAAAGGCAAGTTGCTCTTCAGCTTTGCAACAAATGCTCTTGGCCTGCCTAAGCGAATATTTTTAGGACGCGTTTTAATGGTGGGTCATGACGCATACCCACCCTGCTGACCGATGCCATGCGGAAACAAGCAAGATCAGAGGAACTAATAAAAACTGCATATTTAATTGTATTTATTTATTTTATTTATTTTTTGTCTTCTTGGTTGCTTTTTAAGTCAACTGCTTTGCCTGATATGACCCGATTTGTTCGTTTGCACATGTCGATGCTGTATAAAGATGCCGGATCCAGTAAAAGCGGCCCCGCTGTTTTGCGAATTGGGCAACCCTCATAACTGCGACGATCATGGTTCGAGTTCTGAGAGGATGCACAAATGTACGAATTTTCCAGCCATTTGGGTGGAAGCCATAGGGCGCTCGCCTATCATCATGAACAGTTCGCAGCCCCAACCTTGGTATTATGGTTCCTTCTGGACGAGTGTAAATGGGGAGACCAGCCAACTGATATAACAGTTTAATAATTCGAAGGTAGGACGGGTTCACTATCGAGGCTCATTGTTTCGCTGGTGGTCGGGGTCGCCCCAGAAGTCCAGGTCGGAATCATTATCTAGCGGTGGAGGTGGAGGAGCATCATGACCCAACTGCTAATAGTGTGATCTCCAAACATTCCGAAATTTTTGCACGTTACGAAGCACTATTGGAACTTAGGACAGAAAGAGGTCCGCAATTTTCTGCAAAAAGAATAGCCACACTCCAACGGCCTAGCGGAGCAAGGCGTCCAAGTGGTCAAGTGGCTAATCCGCAAAGCACAAGCAACCAAATATGATTCTTTGTTGTGCCTGCTCAGCTACCGTGCGGCTCCGCTGGAAGCCGGTCGCTCTCCATTGGAGCTTTTGATAGGTCACGGTATCCGAACTCTTGTTCCTGACTTTCTCTTCAGATCCAGCACCGCCTGTTCAAACGCACACCCAGATCCTCGAAAAAACACGACATCTAGAGCCTCTGCAGCCAGGAGACACCGTCCGTATTCCAAACCATCTGAAGTGGTCCACGAAAGCAACCGTGGGGCTCGACGTCGCTCCCTAGATCATGCAGCTTCATCACAGGAAGATAACAGGACGTTCAGTCGCAACCGGCAACATTTCCTGGACGTTGACTAAGATTGCGATTCAGAGACAACAAAAAATTTAACGCATCTCCACGTGGTGACTGATGTTGAATGGGGCGAAGCTCTGGTGGTGCTTGTCTGCGTAGACGCTGAGCCGCAGCATGCCGAGCCTTTCGTTCGTTCTCACCCACTTCAGAAAGAGAATGTGTGGTAGGGAACGTGGTTATATACGCATTTGAGCATTTGACCGCAGCGCCCTCTGGTCTATAAACGTTGAGCCAATGCATGCAACGTTTAACGCGATTTTATACGCATTTGACCGCAGCGCCTCTCTCCTGTATAGACGTTGAGCGGCTACACGCAACGTTTCATTCATGACATCCCCAGCTCTTGAGTTACTACCACATCCCAGAGCCCCCTACTCGTCCCGCAGTCGTGGCCGGTGGTTAAGACGATGGACTAGAAATCTATTGGTGTCTCCCCGCACAGGTTCGAATCATGTCCGACTGCGCAAACATATTTACACTCATTTTGTTTCATCTTTTTTTTCATCTTTGTTTTTCTTTTTCTATTTTTTTTTTGCCCTACATGAACACGTGAGCTCACGAGCAGGAGCACCAGCACCGGACGCCGAACATACGGGCATGGCTAGGCCCTAAGGAGCTTCGCCCCTAAAAGAAAACGATGACTCTGAATCAGAAAATGATGGGCAACCGGAGTCGCCTGGACCAGACTCAACAGAGAAAGACAAAGAGGACTATGAAGCACCGCAAGCTCAGACACAGCAGGGGTCCTCATCACGCCAATCTGGCACAGGTAGACGGCTTCCAATCTAAATTATGATATGTCGTTCTAACAAATGCCGTAGTTGTTTTTTTCCTCGTTTGTTTATGTTTTTGGTATTCAAACGTTTCTGTGTGGTTCTAAATTTATATTTTCCTTTATTTTATGTTCAGAGAAAAGAGGATGTACCACGTGGATAGTTTCGTGGTGCTTAACTAAAAGACGACGACGAGGGAGTCGTTCCAATCCATCCTGGTGTCCTGTCCATCAGCCGCAGTCGTTCATCATATAACAATACAACCACGAGCTTTTCACCCACTGTATTTATTGCCGAAGCCAGCTTCCCGCGCCAGTAAGGAAACTTGCATTTCGAACGCAGTTCCTGAGTCCGCTCTCTCTGCCGATAAAGTTGAAGTCTCAACACGCGATGTTAAACAGATACAACCGAAACCCGGCCACTTCACGCAATTCAGGTTTCACCTTTGCATTTCCTTGAGCCATATAGACCAGTGTCCGCGCCAATTCCAGGGCGCCGCCATGTTTATCTACGCTCGCGCCACCACGCGGAAAGAACTGGCAGGCAGGGAGGGGGGCTGCGTTGGCGGCGTTGCTTTGGGGAGCTGGATGCGGCAGGCTGTCCGAATGCACCGACACATCGTGAAAGATGTCTTCACCAGAAGCCTCCGCGGCCCGTTCTTCAACAGGGAAGATGCCGTGAACATTCGAGAACCCATCTCGATCAAGAAAACAAGGGAAAACCTTTCTTGTCTTAGATGTTCTCGGTATCTGCTGACCCTTGACATCCGCGTTTCAGTGCGGGTTCATTGCGAAGTAAATATTTCGCTACCGCTTTCTTGTAGCTTTCAAATGCTTGATTGTTGGCTTCTTGTATACGACATTACATTCGTGGCACGTTTGAGACCGATTTTCGCGATCTACTTGCCTTTCTGCGGCAGCGCAGCTCTGCCGAGCCGAAATAAGTGACCGAAACCGACCGAAACGAAGGTACCATTCGTAGCTAGCGTACGTACACGACGTAAACGACCTGCCGACTGATCACGGAGAAGTGACCACCTCCGTTGTATCCATCACGCACACCAAACGTACGCATAGAAAAAAATAGTTGCTACACTGGCACTCACTCTTGAGTTCTTGCTCGGAGTGAAGTTTTTCTTCCGAGTGCAGCTGTCCATTCTTGCCGAGAAGCTGCATGGGACGGAAACTTGTGGAAGCCGTAGACGTCGCATCCGCTTCTTAGGCAATTGCGTGACGGGCAGTGGGTGTCCAAAAGAACCCTGCGTTTCCTCTGGTTGTTCGTACAACCAACAACGGCACAGTGCCGTCCGGACGAATTGCTCTGATACATTACACGGCGGTAAACAAGACCGACGCCGGCAACGTGCTAGTACTGGGAAAGGTCGCGGTCTATCGCCTTCCCCCACACACGCTGCGAGCGTCTGGGTTCGAAACTATTAATTGCCAGTTCTAAAGGATGGTACTTACTTGAAGTGGGAGCTGGAATTCTACGAGGTACCAGGAGACACTTACTATCGGGTAACGAAGCAGGGTGCCTGTTGGGGCGGAGTCTAGGAACGCTACTGATTAATATTGTGACAGGCGATCAGTTATGATAACAGACGAAACTTCGACTCGTTTGTTCAGAAGTTCGCGGTGATATTTTATTAGCCCTCGTTACAGCACACCAAAGATCATAGGCAGTGAAATTCACATCATGCAGGCTCGTGCGTCATAGTCAAATGAGCGCAGTCGACGACGAGGTGTAATGAGCTACTAAGCTTCACAAGGAAAATGCGCGTGAGAAAGAGTTTTGAGGCAGTCCAAAACACCGATCCAGCAGACGCACGTACACCGATCCAGCAGACGCACGTACGTACGTTTACTCCGGACTTCATGAACCCGACGGCGCAAGATCAAAGCGATCAAAGAGCACCGCCGCCATCGCCACCCGGTTTTCTCTGCACTTCGCGCGACAACGGCACTGCAACGGAGGGCACTCGCCTCGGCGTGAACAATCCGCGAAATAGATTAATTTCCCACTCTTGAAGCCATTCCAAATGATAAATGAAAATACCTCGGCGCTGTAGAACATCTGACGGCACAACGGTGCCGAGCGCCTGCTCGGCATCGTCGTTGCTCGTAAAGGCCTGCTTATTTGTAGTTGAGACGACGATTCCACATATTTCGTGCCACTCGTGGTGCTTGCATTCGTGGTGCTTCGAAGGGCAGGGAAATCTTCTCACGAGGACGTTGAAGACACGCAACACCGGAGCCACCAAAGCAATCGTACAAACCGTCGCCATGTTTGCTTTTTCTTCGTCACTCGCGGCGCGGTCAACTCGTCGCGAGATGTTTTCTGGCTCGGCTAGATGGAAACCAACAGCGGCAAAGTGGCGTATGGACAAACGGCTCTCACATTACGGGCACTATACTCACATACCGCGGTAAACCTAACACCACCTGGGCAGAAGGCCTCCGCACGGTCATCACAGTCAGATCGATCGAGGCCTGTGATTGGCCACGAGTGCTGCGTCAGCGTTCGGCTGCAGCTCGTGTCCAATCAGCGCCGTCGAAGGTCGGGCTCGGACCCAATAGCCGAGTTAGCGCGATCCGACTCTGATGACGTTTCATAGAGGGAGAGAAGACCATGCGAGGCCTTCTGTCTAGGTGGTGTTGGGTAAACAGGACCGATGCCGGCGAAACGTCAGTCGGCACACCAGCAAAGAAGCCTACGACGGGAAGCAGCTGTGCGGGCCGACGCAGCCTCCCCTCCGCGCGAGCGTTGGGTTCGAGATTATTATTCGCTTTTGCTCCTTGCGGTCGAGGCTAAAAAGAGCACTTCCGGACAAAGGTCTATAACCTTCGTCAACACCTCGTGCTACTCCAAGAGTGGTAAATCCTTCGCGAAACCAAAAAGCGCTTTAATAAAAGCTAATTTAAAGCAACCTCACTTGGCCCATTGCACGGTATTAAGATATATTGTATTAAGATGTATTAAGATATATAGGTAGGTACATTTTAGATTTGCATACGTATTACCAATTCAAGACGGATACGTTTCAAACACCAAAAGCATCGCTTCTTCCTCCGACAACCAAATCTCGTAAGAACTACTTCGCCCGGCGTATAAAAAGTGCGCAAAGCGTCCTTTTTTCCTGGGGTGAAAACAAGTATAGTGGGACGAGTGCATGTAGACTGTGCACTCGCGCGGTTAAATGGCAGCACTGCTCAGGGCTGAGACAGAATCTCGGCTAAGGTGCTGCAGAATTTGAGATCCGATTCCCGCGCCCAAATGGCTCACCTGTTTAGCATCATAGTTTGGGGCGATGAACCCATCCCAAGGGACTGGAAGCGTGGCTGGGTCACATTTATTCCCAACAAAGGCGGCAACAAACAACATCTGCGTGACTACCGTTCACTCACTGTTACAGCTGTAGCCTACAGGGTGTTTGCAACCATCCTTAATAGGCGCATCTCATATTGGGCCGAGGGTGCTGGTGTTCTCACCGAGCTACAAAATGCACTCTTAGAAAAAAGGGTCAGCATAGTCCTCCTTAAATGGAGGAACGAGTCTGACACATATGTTCCTTCAGAAATGGAGCAACTTTTCCTCCTTCAACAAGGGAGGAAAAGTTGCTCCTCCGTCGAATCGGAGGCGCATTTCAAAATGGCGGCTCCAAATCGAGCGTCTATTGTAGGTCCTTCCGGCACGCCATCGACGTTCCACCAGTTCCACCGCAACGCAAAGTATTCTGATAGTCACCGGACAGGCAAATGCCTCCCGCTCACTGGCGGTCTGCCACTGCTTGGTCGGCAACACTCGACAGAAAAGCACCGCGTTGACCGCCTAACAGCGACCGAGCCCACCCAAATCGAGCCGACAGTTCCAGGGCACGATGAGCACTCAATGACCACAGAACACGAGCTTTGCACGTCGTATATTTATTGGCGAATCCGGCTGCCCGTGCAGGTAAGGAAATCCGCGCCCCAAATCATTTCGCGCCGTGAATAAAAAAAAAAAACAAATTTGCCGAAACGCATTGAGCCACAATGGTCAGTCAATTTCGCGTCACTTACCCGTGCTCGTTCTCATATCGCAATTACTCCGTCGCAAATCCCACACAACGGATATGAGCTCTAGGACCGATACGTAATCCCACGCAACCGATACGGTGCGCCGAACGATTCTCTACAACTCGCCAAAAGTATGCTACCGGCTGATGCGAACCTCAGGTGCCTCAGGCGAAAGAAAATACGAAGACAGTTGCACCGTCCACGGCCAGATGGCGCGCGCAAGCAAACTCTAAAAGCACTGGATATATAAATATCATCCAGCGTTTAAAGCAAACTACTCCAGGTGGCGCTGTTACCGCCCAATTCAATATTTTTAAGAAAAAACAATTTCTAACTCCAGTGATGCCCAACATTCACTTTCACGCTCCCCATGCTTCGCACTGGAAATTACATCGTACATACACATTACACACAATGCACTGAACAACATAGACACATACATCGCAACGTTACAACAGCGAGAACATACATAGCAACACAACACAACCCCTCATCACTGACGCTGGCCGTTGCACCAGTGGTATATATACCGTACGGATTTAAGGCACCTATTTCCGCAGTGACTGCCTAAGAAGGAATAATATTGCGAAAAAATTACTGCTCTCGCACGAAAGTCTGCCGATAAGAATGTTTTTAAACGTTCGAAGGCATACATCTCCAAGTAGAATGTAAGCTTAAACATAGTAATTATTTGGTGTAGTCGATAAAACAACCCCACCCGCCGGCACAAAAAAAAAAAAAAGAATACGCGTTTATGGGTGAGCGTTGGTGCGCCCTGATGTGTCCGCTTCCCCGCGTAGCAGCTCCGACCGCCCAGATATGCGTCCAGAAAGTTCAGAACGACGCGAGCCAGTCTTGTTTTCTGGTGCTAGTCGAGAGAAAAACAAGAATAAAGGCTGAACCGCATGTAAGCGATTAAGCAAGCGACGGTGACAGCGACGAGAGTCTGCGACGAGCGACGGAGATTTCCCACGGTCGCTCGCCGCGTACCGCTCGGTTTTTGGATTTCTAGAAATCGTCACTCATCGCCATGGTCGCTTGCTCACGCCTCTTTCATGCGCCCAGGCAGCACAAGATATTGTGCCAACATTGGTCTCAGCATGGTTAAGGTGGCCCCATATGGGCCCAGCTTGACCAGTCTACAGCCAGCATTCATGATGCTGGCACTAAACTGGCTACATGTCGGCAACATTTGCCGTTATTGCCAGCGTCCAACCAATATCGGGGCATCCCGGCTACATGACGGCAACATTGGCCGTTTCTGCCAGCTTCCAAAAGATATTGCTGCATCCCGGCTACATGACGGCTACATCACGGCAACATTTGCCGTTATTGCCAGCGTCCAACCAATATCGCGGCATCCCGGCTACATGACGGCAACATTGGCCGTTTCTGCCAGCTTCCAAAAGATATTGCTGCATCCCGGCTACATGACGGCTACATCACGGCAACATTTGCCATTTCTGCCAGCTTCCAAAAGATATTGCTGCATCCCGGCTACATGACGGCAACACTTGCCGTTTCTGCAGCCAGCTTCTAAACGATATTGCTGAAAATATATGAAGTTCTATCCTCGGTATATTTAAAGGGTATATCGGGCTCTGTTTTGCAACACCGAATGACGGCACTGCACCAGCCAAATCGCGGCAACATCGCCGGGATTCTTCCACGTTCTCGCAATATTTAGACACAGAAGCATTTTTGCCTATAAAACCTTAACCATCACACTTTAAAACCTTAATTGATTGATGTTTCTTTCATCTCAGAGCGCAGCTCTTAGGCGCCCGTTTCCGGGTTGAGCGGCGTCGCCGTCGGCGTAACAGTGAAGCGTCGGCGTAACGCTTTTTCGTGACGCGCCACGAAAAAGCGTCACGGCGACGCGTTACGTGACGCCGAGGCGTCACGAGAAAGCGTTACGCCGACGCGTCACGCGACACCAAGGCATCACGATAAATCGTTACGCGACGCCGACACGTCACGAACAAGCGTTACGCTGACGCGTTACGCGACGCCGAAGCGTGATGAAAAAGCGTTACTCCAACGCGTAACGCGACGCCGAGGCGTCACGAGAAAGCGTTACAGCGACGCGTTACGCGACACCGACGCGTCACGAAAAAGTGTTACGCCGACGCGTTACGCGTCATGAAAAGCGTTACGCGACGCCGACGTGTCACGAAAAAGCGTTACGCCGACGTGTTATGGTTACGCCGACGGCGACGCGTTCCGAAAAGCGTTACACCGACGCGTTACGGCTAGCCCGACGCCGACGCGTCACGAAAAAGCGTTACGCTGACGAGTTACGGTTACGCCGACGGCGACCGTAACGGTAGCCGTAACGCGTCATCGTGACGCGTCGCAGTCGGCGTGACCGCACGGTACATCATGAGAAACGTGCCATAATGCACCGCGGTGAAGCGCACGTTGGATTATGGGACGTCTCCCATAATGCACCAAGCGGGAGGTAGGAGGGGGAGGAGGAGGGACGAGAAAGAGAAAGAGGCAGGAGGAAGAGGGCTTTCCCTGAAAGCTCCTCCCGCCTCCTCTCTACCTACGTCACTGGTGTATTGTCGGCGGTACGGGGTCTTGAAAATCTCAAAACAACCCGCTTTTACTGAGCCGCGCAACACGACCAAAATTTCAGACCAAAAATAATACAAATAATTTTTAAGCAAAAATAAAAAAATAAAAAACTTGAAACAAATATCCAATAATTAAGTAAGCCTTTTTTTTTTTTTGCACATAAGTTGATGTAGATTTCAATCAGCAAACAAAGGTTATCATGGAACGTATAACAGGAGAAGAAGCTGGGACATTATGTCTGCTCTCCCCAAAAATTGTCTTCAAACTGCGTAGAGAACACGATTAAAGGGGTTATGACATGCCAAAAATAAAATATCAGATAACTATACTGCTAGGACCCATTGTATGTTCCTATAACCCTGCTAAATTTGTTCTGAAAATGGTGCGATAGTTTCATGAATAAATCGATTTATGTGCGGGTCCCTCGGAGGGGCAGAGCCGGGCGGAGCTGGAGGCGGACTACGTAGCCCATAGAGTTATTACAATAAACGCTAGAGGCTCAGCTGGCGCTAGTGTCTACGGGACTTCCGGTTGCAAATTGAAGCAGACAGCATGCAGTCTACATTTCAGCCTCCCTGTGTATTCCTATGGGAAAACGCGCGTGAATTTTGTCTCTTCGCCGGAAAATAACATGAATAACTTTTGTCATATCGGTTGTAACGGATAGTATGTACCTTTATTGGTATTGTGAAAGTGTAATTGCTTTAGTTACAGCATTTTCTTTACCACTGAGCGATGTTAAACTTCGCTCTATTTCAGGCCCAAACCCCTGTTTCAAGGAAGGTATGTGAAAACGAGCGACGGTTCTAAGCAAACTAACGATCGAAAGGAATGTAGTGTGTGTTCAGGTTCGCTAGCATTTCGGTGGTGCTTATATATTGCTAATATGCCCGTCCTGTCATTGGATGAAAATGACTCCGTCGTGCGCATCTTTACGATCGGTTAAAGAAACATTCGAACGCAAAAAATAAAGCACGTGAGCTACGAAAGGTATGTCTTTTTATTATTTCCCATGTCGGGCAGTTTTTATCAGGCACCTGCTCTCTGGCTCCCCTTATTTGCAAAGATTTGGAGCGTGCGGGTGATGCTTTGAACCATTTGAACCCAGAACAAGCATCTTCACAGTACTTATTTATTGCAAATCTGACTATATTACGTGACTTTCAATTTATTTTGATCGTCTGCAAGCACAAGGAGTTACTTATCCAGTGTTACTGCGTAGTTCTTGCCGTCTCTCTCGGTTTTCTACATGTCCTTCGTTCGTTTGGCACGTATATCCCCCATGTTGGAAAGCGTCGACGCCGTGTTCGCGCTAACAGTGTCCGACAGTGCGCAAAAATACACGTACCGAAGCCGTTTTAGCACCGTTTTTAATGCGATGAATTTGAAAGAAAAAACGCCGTAACTGACCATTTATTTCGTCTGCGTGACTGAGAAATGTTCCAATGTGCCTAGTACGTACAAGTTATTCGTGATATTTGCTCTTATAATCGAGCGCAGAGAGAAAATGCACTCGCTTTTTCCCATAGGAATACATTACCGGAAGTCAAATTTAGACTGCTTGCTGTCTGCTTCAAAATGCAACAGCACACTAGCGCCGCTGAGCCTCGGCGTTGTTATTAATAATATGTTTGTCACGTGGTGTACACTCCTGAAGTTTCCTGGCGTAGTCTCCGAAAACTTACTTATTCATCTTCGTTTGAAGTGCAACCAAAAAACAAAGATTAATAAGTAACCACAAAAAGCAAATGAAGCTTTTGAAAAAGCGCGAGCAGGTATCGGGAACGCAATAACGCCGGTCAGATTCCGGCGGCGGCAAGCAAACGAACTTGTGCGGCGGCGGCGACGTGGGGAAACGCGTTGAAGCGGCGGCGCAAAACGCTCAGCATTACTGACAGCGGCGACGCACAGGTCTACTACGTGACCAGCGGCGGTCGCGCCAGGCATAACTTCTACAGAACGTTTTGCCGCCGTCGCTCAGGCCCTGCTCTGTAAATTCGTTTTGTAACATACTTTTTCCATTGGGCTACCATGTTTCTTTGCATGTGTCAACACAAAGGGGCCCTGCAATCATAATTAAGCGTCTACCTTTTTTGCGGTTTCCACGTCTCTTGGGGTTCGGGCAAGCCAGCGGGCACGGAGAGAGTCACTAAATATCAGTGCGTCATATTTTAACCGGACGACGCGGAAACCTCCTCCACCGACAGGGGCGACCCGCGGTACCGAAAGCGCGCGTAATGTGACGTCTTAGGTCCTGGGCTTACTACTGGTCAGAGGCTCTAAAAGCTTCTTTTTAGTCGAAATACAAAATATAAGTGGCGCGAACCGTTTCAATTATTTATAAAAGTAGTTTTTGTTCAGTATTTGAGATCAGAAAAGAAACAAATGCAGTTTATAAAGTACGGAAACAAGAAATGATCCGTCGACATACCCGCCACCGATCGGTGGAAAAGGCGGCGCCTACTAGAAAGGAGTAGTGGGATCAGGCGCCGACACGGAAAGGTCCCAGATGTACGCGGCGGCGCTGCGGCCGTAGGGACCGAAGGACCCGGCCGGCTCTGAGCGTTCCCAAGGCCTTCGGTGAGCAGCTTTGTCTTGCGGTTTGGCCGTTTCGTGGTATGGCAGCGCGAAGTGGCTCCCATTCTGAACTGATCTTTACCCCGTGTTTGCTGTCGTTTGTGGCCAATGAAGTGTCATGCCGAATTTGTGTTTAATCGCGCAGCAAATGCAATGAGAGCCACTCTAGCTGCCGGCTACATACAGCCTATCCAGAACACGCTTTAGTGGCGCCCTCTCGCGCCGTCGACACGGAGTACGGCAGCCGTGAGCGCTCGCTCAGCTCACCACCCCTCGTCTAGTTCACGGCCACTCAAGCAACCAAGGACGTCATGAAGGAGGTTATTTTTGGCTTGTTTTTGTAATTTTAATTTGCCTATAACTTCTAAAATAAATCGAAATTCGAGAAAAGAAAAGTGTCATTAAGTTACTACGTTCAGTGCGCTCAGGTTTGGTGCAAATTAAAAATTAGTAAAAAAGCCATTGCAAGTTTGCTTAAAGCGACCTTTGCGTTTTCAACGAAGTGGGACGTAACGCTGGCTAGCGTTACGTCGCTGAGGGTATACGCGTTTCGGTGGTCTTTCCGTAACGTAACGCGGACGGACGAAGCCGAGCCCCTGAAAGTGGCCTTTGTATCCAACAGGGAAAGCTGATCCCAAAGTCGTTTTTTGTTTCATCGAAGCCGAAAACGACTTCTAATCTCCCTCTCGTAGCTACAAGGCCAAGTCAAGGTCGAAAGATAAAAACGATATTCAAAGTAAGGCAAAACCCTCTCCGCGGCGACGACGTCACGCACGTTGCACATGAATGCGGCCTAGTCGCATCGAGTCCAGTTGTCGCATTCGGAGGCTGCGGTCATGTAAACGGCATAATGCTGCTAAGGCAGCTGCATCGCGTTGAAGTCGCCAGAGCAGACGTCGATAGAGTGGCGAGTCGCGGCGATTTCCAGTCAACCCATCTAAACGGCAGGTCGCATCGCATTTCGGAACGGGGAGGCTTATGGGAAGGCGCTCGCTGCGGGAGCGAGCGAACAGCTGAAGTATGGCGGCCGGCCGTCCGGCGGCGGCGGAGAGCGGTTCCCTGTGGTCGCCCGCAGTTCCTCCCGAGAAAAACACGCTTTTATTGACAAACTAAATGAGCGGAATATCATTGAGCTGCTCGGAAAAGGCGGCCTGGGTAGGTCTTGCGAAATGGGACTTGCGTGTCAAGGAGTGCCTAGAGGTTTCGGCGCAAACACGAACAACGCCGAGAGCTCCGAGCACTGCATGGTAGCGCAGAACGAGCAGCTCCTACCTCGGCTGTCGCTCCTGGCAGCGCCGGAGCCTTTCGGCCTCGGGGTCCGGTCGTGATTGGCAAGGTATGGCGGGGCGCAGAGCGCGGTGGCGTCTTCCAGAGCCGGTTCGCGACGATCTCGCTCGCCAGGCCGTGCGCACGCCAGGTCGCCTCTGATCTGGGAGTGGCCCAGCGGCCCGACCCTGGAGCCCAAGACGTTTGGGTTTCGATGTTTCTTCCGTCTCGTAACTCCTTGCACATCATCGAAGACTGCGGGCACGATATTTATTTCAAGCTCGCCGAAAGCGTCGACAACTTCACGAACCTCACGTGCGATGCACCGGAAAACGTGGTCACGTGATGCGGCCGGTGCCGGAAACGCAGCTTTAACTTTGAGCTTTGACACGGCGTGGCGCCACCTTCGCGTAGGGCTTGGATTGCGCATTCATGTAAACGCTACCGCGTCGGCTTCTTTCTGAGGACGATTGGAGTCGATGCGCTGAAGTCGTATTCATGTAAACGAGGCTACGGGAAACGATGGGAGGCCATTGCATGGGGATACACGATTCCCTTTGCGGGGGCATTTGCACGCCACCTTCTTGACTTGTAACCTACTATAGTTTCACCTCTAATCAAAGCGAAGCTGACGCTACAACCCAGCCGAGCGCAAAAAGCGCGACCACCTTTCTATGCGTGTCACTGGGGTCACTGGTTAAACCATAGAGTTATTACCAATAAACGCTAGAGGCTCAGCTGGCGCTAGTGCCTACGGGACTTCCGGTTGCCAGATTAGAACCAGACAGCATGCAGTCTATACTTCGTTCCGGCAGGTCCAGACGCAGCCGATGCTACAAGCACGAGCGTGTTGCCCTGAACAGTGCCTGTACTGCACGGCGCGTGCTTAGCGGGGACGCTGGAAAGCCCCGGAGCTCGCGCGCTGGCATCGGCTGCGTCTGGGCCAACTGAAGCAATATAGATTTCAGCCTCCCTGTGTATTCCTATGGGAAAACGCGCGTGAATTTTGTCTCTTCGCCGGAAAATAACATGAGTAACTTTTGTCGTATCGGTTGTAACGGGTAGTATGTACCTTTATTGGTATTGTGAAAGTGTAATTGCTTTAGTTACAGCATTTTTCTTACCACTGAGCGATGTTAAACTTCGCTCTATTTCAGGCCCAAACCCCTGTTTCAAGGAAGGTATGTGAAAACGAGCGACGGTTCTAAGCAAACTAACGATCGAAAGAAATGTAGTGTGTGTTCAGGTTCGCTAGCATGGTGCTTATATGTTGCTAATATGCCCGTCCTGTCATTGGATGAAAATGACTCCGTCGTGCGCATCTTTACGATCGGTTAAAGAAACATTCGAACGCAAAAAATAAAGCACGTGAGCTACGAAAGGTAGGTCTCTTTTATTATTTCCCATGTCGAGCCAGTTTTTATCGGGCACCTGCTCTCTGGCTCCCTTATTTGCAAAGATTTGGAGCGTGCGGGTGATGCTTTGAACCATTTGAACCCAGAACAAGCATCTTCACAGTACTTATTTATTGCAAAATCTGACTATATTACGTGACTTTCAATTAATTTTGATCGTCTGCAAGCACAAGGAGTTACTTATCCAGTGTTACTGCGTAGTTCTTGCCGTCTCTCGGTTTTCTACATGTCCTTCGTTCGTTTGGCACGGTATATCCCCCATGTTGGAAAGCGTCGACGCCGTGTTCGCGCTAACAGTGTCCGACAGTGCACAAAAATACCTACGAATACGTACGAAGCCGTTTTAGCACCGTTTTAATGCGATGAATTTGAAAGAAAA